>VDFB02377515.1:0-45764 GCA_007258455.2 Sequoia sempervirens
AGCAAGAAGCAGAATCTGAAGAGTAGGCCAAGGTCTGAGAGGCAGCGACCAAAAAGGGACTTTTCAAACAAAACAACCCAAACTATGTACAAACTATATACAAAATATACAAACCTAAACTACTGTTCATGGAAAAGAATACTTCAAGTGAAGTATAACTTCAAGAACTGTCCATGAACTGGAAATTCAAGAATATCCCCTGTCATATCTTGGAGGAAGTACAAATCTTCACCCCACTTACCATTAATAAAAAATGGACCCAACCAGATTACATCAAATTTCCCATGTTTCCCTTTATCTTCCAGTCTGGCATTCCACATTAAAACCAAATCTCCATCTTTGAAACTCCTTGCAGTTTCCTTCTTGTCATACAAATTCTTTACTTGCAACTGCAACTTTGCATTTCTCTTTTGTGCTTCCCTCCTGGTTTCATCTAATTCTATAAGAGCTTCCACTCTCAATTGCATCTCATCATCAATTTCATTATCATATATCTGGACAAACTTATACATTTACATTAAGTTATTTTAGGGCAACCTGGAATTTATCCCATAAACCAAGTCAAATGGGGCACAACCTATTGCCTTCTTCACAATTACCCTATCTGCCCAGACTACTAATCTCAGCTTAGAATCCCAAGCCTTTTTATTCTGATCCAAGATTCTTTTAATGATCTTCATCAAGCTTTTATTGCTTGATTCTGCCTGTCCATTCCCCTGTGGGTGGTATGGTGATGAATAAGAAATTTGGATGCCATGCTTCTCACAAAATTATATGTATTCCTTAGATCTAAAATACATTGCGTTGTCTGACACAATCCTGTCTGGACACCCAAATCTAGTCAATATGTTGCTCATCAAGAAGTCAATTACTACTTTACTAGTGGTTTTCTTTGTTGGAATTGCTTCTACCCACTTGGTAAAATAATCAGTAGCCACCAATATCCATGAATGGCCTCCACTAGATTTACATGCTATCTCTCCTACAAAATCAATACCCCACTGTTGGAATGGAGCTTGTACTATAACTGGTTTTAGAGGCAAGTTGCCAGAAAACTTTAACTTACCAGAGAAACGTTGACAAGCATCACATGTCTTCACTAGTTGGTGTGCATCCTTAAAAATTGTAGGCCACCAAAATCCAGCCCTCATTATCTTATGTGCAGTTGTTTTAGCCATATAATGTCCTCCACAAACTCCACCGTGCATCTCACTCAAAAGTTTTTTTTCTTGATCTTGGTCAACACACTTCAACATGACACCTTCTCCATTTCTCCACCAGAGCTTTCCATCTACAATAACATATTTGATAGCATGTAACTTCAATGTCCTTTTCTCATTTTCACTTAAATTTTCAAGACATTTCATTCTTTGCAAATAATATATCACATCTTTATACCATTCAGAATGCTCCATATCACATATGTGTGATCTATTCTCCTCTTCTAGCAAATTTATCTGATTTACTTCCAGATTACTTTGGGCCATAAGCTTGGCCAATCCTTGTCCTCTTACTAGTTTAGTAATCTGAACCTCAATATTGAATTCCTTAATCCTATTTATCCACCTACACCTTCTTCCTGACACTTCTTGTTGTGTGAAGATGTCCTTAACAACAACACTAGGCACATAGGAAATTACAGTAGCTCCCATCAAATAAGGCCTAAAAGCCTTCACTGCTTTTACCAGTGCATATGCCTGTTTTTCATTTATATAATGAAACAAATGAAAAAATCTGTAAAGGTTTAGAAAAAATCAGAAGTTCTTAACACAAAGAGCCTCGCTAGTATTGATTTCTTAATGGCTTGGAAGGCTTGCACAGACTACTTATCCCATTCAACTTTGGCTCCTTTCTTGAGCATTTTGGAAATAGGGCGAACTATCTCAACAAAATTTGTCACAAGCCTCCTCAAGAAATTTATTTGTCCAAAGAAAGATTGTATTCCTTTGACATTTTGAGGTTATTGGAACTTTATCAATTACAATTACCCACTCTCACCGGATCAATTTTTACTCCATCCTTGGAATAATATGTCTACCCTCTAATTTTTTGAGAACACACATTTCTTTGGATTCAAAAATACCATACTCAAAACAATGAATATCTTCTCGAGGATATACTCACAATGATCCTCTTCGCTTTTAGAATATGATGTCAAGTCATCTTGGTAGATCACCAAAAACAAATTAATGAAATTTGAAAATGCCACGTGCATGGCTCTTTGAAAAGTGGCCCCTTCATTTGTTAGACCAAATGGCATTCTTACATAAACATATGTACCCCATGGTGTAGTGAAATCAATCTTAAACTACTCAGACTCTTTGACCATAAGCTAGTTATAACCAAAAAAGCCATCCATCATAGACATCAATTCACAACCTATCACCCTTTGCAACATGGCTTCCATATTGGGTAATGGATAATTGTCTTTTAATGAAGACACATTTAAATTTCTGAAATCTACACATAACCAGATGTCTCTATTTCTCTTCCTTACTAGTACCAAGTTTGACACCTAGGATGAATGTCAGATTGTCTTGATGATTCCTACATCCCTTAGTTTCATTAACTCTTCTTGCATTTTGGGGGCTAGAGTGGGATTAATAGCTGCTTTTGTCACGAATGACATCATCGCGCTAAAGATCTCATGTTGGAAAAGATCACTCTCTGTGTGCCAAGATCATCATAGGACCATGCAAACACATGCCTAAACTTCCTTAATAAGTCAATTAACATCCTTCTCACCTTTGGTGACATTTTCTTTCCAATATACACCTTCTTTGGGGATGCTTTTGTTCCAAGATTTATCTCTTCCAAGTCATCAGGATGGGAAGCATTGTGATTAGCCTTTGTCTTATCTTGATTATCAAACACTCTTTCTAGTACAACTAGACCCTTGGGAATTGTGTTTGTCTTTAACTGAATGACCTCATTTCCAAATATAGTATCCTTACCATCAATATTTTCAACAAAAGCTCCAAAGTCAATTTATTGATTTTCATATTCACCCACACAATTCAAAAATATTAATATATCATCATCATTATCAAAAACTTGCCAATTTTTTATGTTATCAGGAACAGATGGCCTGGTTTGCACCTCAACCTTTGAAATTCTAGCATAAGACATATCATCTAGTTTTAATGCAATATTAGCTAATAAATCTGCCACCCTATTTTGACCTCTCTCCATCCATCCTATGCCAAATGCATCAAAGCTCTCCAATTCATCCCAAACAACATTCCTATACTGTTTCAACCTCTTGTTCTTTGATACATACTTGGATCTGACTTGGGAGACCACAAGCTCAGAATCCCCAATTGCCTTGAGCTTCTTGATCCCATGTTTTTCAGCCAATCTCAACCCCAATAACAAGGCTTCATACTCTGCCACATTATTTGTGCATTCAAATAACAAAGTGAAAGAGAACTTGAATGTCTTTCCACTTGGTGATCATAACAAAACACCTGCACCAAAGCCTTCCTTTGAACTTGCACCGTCAAAATACATAGTCCACAAGTCATCAAATTCTGACAATTGTTTTATTTCTGTATCAATCAATGCAGTAGGCTTATCACAATTGCTAGAAAATTCCTCAACCATGAACTCATCTATACCATTGTCAATAAAACATGTCATATTTTCAATCGGGCCATGCTCAATCATATGAGATACTTTTGATTCCCTTTCAATTTTGACATCCTTACCATCAATGGAGAAAGTAGAAAATGACAAATCACATTGCATGTTACCCCCCATTGACGCACTCCATTTTCTTGACAAAATCATTCCAAAATGAGGTGGGATGTCTACAACTAATACAGTCATGACTAAATCCTTGTCAGGGTATTGAGTCAATTTATAAGGTAATGCTCTAATAGTTCCAATAACTGGCACTTCTCTTGAATCCATAGAATAACATTTACCTTGAGCAGTATCTATTGTCAAGCCCATTGCCTCCATTATTTTGACTGGCATAACATTATTTGATGCCCCTAAATCTATCATACAGTTCCTTCAAGTTTTCCCATTTATATCCACACTTAAGAAAAAAGGGGTTATGTTTTCAAGGCACATGTTAATAAAACTTCCTAAATATACAGGAGGAATTTTTGACACAATTCCCTCCAGTTCCTTTTCTTTCTCTTTATCCTTCACTTCTTTACCACTTCCTTGCTTAGTCTTATTACCAGCAACATCTGTGATTAAGGCTATTGTCTTTTCATTGTGTTCATTTATTCTCATCATTTCTAACAAAGGTACAGTTACTTTAACCTGAGAAAGCACATGAAACATATCTACAAGTGTATATTTAGGAAAATTAGACATCATACCTTCATCATTTTCCTTTTTCTCTTGTTGATTACTTCCTCCTAGCTTCTTCTGCTTCTTATCCTCTGCAACAGGTTCAGCTACCTTTGTAACCACCTTTGTCTTCACCAGTGACGAAGTCACATCTTCTTGAAGCTTTGGGGTTTCATTCTTTTTTTTCCAAACCTTATCACTCTTAACTTCTTTGACTTTTACAACATCCTTTTTGTTGTCAACCTTACCACCTTTGTTTTTATCCTTTTGTTCTTTAATAAACAGGCCATCAGGTTTACCCTGTTCACCACCCACATTTATATTTCTTAATTGAAGTGAACTTCTCATTTGAGCAACCATTTCTTTAGTCAATCTTGCAATCTCTTCTTATGACGGTCTCCTTAAGGACACTGAATCTTCATCCTGTTCCATATTGCAAGCATTATGATTAAAATCACCTTCCTCATCAGAAAAGATTTGTTGATGATACATCTCACTTCTATGCCTCTGATTATCCACATCAACTTCCTGTATTTCATCATCAGAGGAACATTATGCCTCATCAATATATGATCTGGCCATACAAACATCTACATCATCCTGCTCATATTCTGATGTTTGATCATGAACATCCTCTTCCACTTCCTCAGCAAAAAGCAACTGAGCAACACCACAATAATTTTGATCATGTGGATGTTCACACACTTCACACCATAGTCTATCTGGTACTAGATTCACTGAATTTTTCTGCAAGGGGTCTGGCATATGCTGATCATTTTTAGGCTTTTGGCTAGGCAAGATTGGTTTTCCATCTTTCCAATTTGTATTATAAGGATAATTTTGCAATCTGAGTGGCCTATCATTTTTATTATAAGGTTGCCTTGCATTTCCTATACCCTTCTCTTGCTTAGCAACAATTTTCTTTATGTCTTTCAGAGTATTTTAAACCTTTTCCCACTTTTCATCATCCTTAGGCTTTGCAGCCAGAATCTTCTTAGTCTTATTCTTAGGATTTTTTAGAAGTGTAGGTTCTTCTCTCCTACCATACTTCCCAGAAGCTCTTTTATTACTCTCAATATTTATAGCCACCCTAAATGCATCCCTCATAGTCTGAGGGTCCTTATCTCTGAGGAGATATGCCATTTTAGCATCAAAAGCATTGAAATATGTAGTTAAACAAACATTTTCATCAAGCCTCAAAACCTGAAACAATTTATACATTGCTTTCTGAAATCTTAAATTAAACTCTGTCACAAGCTCATTCAATGACTTCTTGATGTTATTAAATCCATTTAACATAAAACTAGCATTATTTTTATCACCATACTGCTCCTTGAAACACTTTTCAAACTCATCCCATGAACCAATACTAGCATTAGGTAGACCTCTATACCAATCCCTCGCATTTTCTACCAAATATTGTACAAACAATTTCATTACAACATCTTCATGTTCTAACTCATAATCATTTAGCATATCCATAAAAGCTTTCAAGTGTTCCTCTACTGTTACAACATTATTTCCAGCGAACTTATTCATCTTTTCTCTCAAGTCAGCAGGGATGGGATTTGGATAACCAGGGATACCATCAAAGAATAATGGCCTATACCTTTCCAACTGTATAGGTCGTTGTTGAAATAATCCTTCATTCATATGAGGATCAACGCCAGACCCTAAATCTTGTACTCTAGAACCATCCTAATTTGGATTTATAGACCTATTTGCACGAGTCTGGATTATTTTTAGGACAGTCCTTTAAAACATCTTGGTGATTTGATGAGGTTGTAGCTTGTGTAGCCTCATCCATGTTTGACATCTTTAGGAAGCTTATTTTCCTCTTCATTTCTGCATTTGCAGCCTCAATCTCTGTTCTCTCCAACTCTTCTGCCAGAGCCTCACTTTCCTTCCTAGCCTTTTCTAAGGAAGATTCTATTTGAAATGACACATGTGGCTAGAGATCTCATTGAGTGGAATGGGGAGTCACTTTCTCATTTATTTTAATCCCCTCAACCTTTTGTTTTCCCTTATCAACGATAGGCTTAAGATTTGTATTACTCGGTTGATACTTAACATGATTTGAGGGTTTTGGGTTGGCAGGTTTGGGTTGGACATCAATGTGGCCTACTGGGTTTTCTTTAGACATAGGTTTTTCTTCCTTATTAGCAACCTTCTGTACAACTAGATCCTCAACACTTGGTTTAGGTTCTTCTTGGTTTAGGTGCTTCATTGTTGCCAATTGTCTCATCAACCTATCCCTTTCAATCACACCATTCCTCAACTCTGTTTCTCTTTTCAGTCTAAGCTCAGCTTGCTTTTTTATTTCCCGCCTCAAAGAATTAATGTCTCCAAAAACATCGTCAGGGTCAGGAAAAGTCACATCAGAACCTGATGTATCATCTGGTCTATTAGATTGACCTCTTCCAGTACATGTTCAGACAATAAAGGGTTTACATCATTTTCAACGGGAGGAGGCACATCATTGGTGCATTCTCTGTGATGGCTTCGACTTCTACTCCTGCCTCTTCTCTTTTCAGCATATTTGACACTAACAAGCCCTTTATTCTAACATGTCACATCTTCTTGAACCGGTGTATCAAATAATGAATAAAAAAATCCACAACTATCTAACTCTGAATTTCTAGACACGTCTTCAAGATTCTTAGGGATAGGGTGTAAAAGCTTACTTGTACCTTGGTGTACAAGGTCCTGTGACGTGGGAGCAACATTACTGGATTATGGTCTTTTCTTTATCCAGTCCTTCTTCTTCACTTTGGGAAGTTCACCTTCCAATTTTTGTTCTGGATGATTCTTCATGAATGATCCGGTGTTCTTCATTCTTCGTACTTGTCCAAAAGTTCTTTCCACTTATAATAATCCTTTCAAAACAAAATGCACACTGGTGTAGAGACTTCTGAGTCGCCACCCAATTTTTTTTTGGAATATCAAATACCTAAAGACATGTGGTGGAGAATGAAAACCTTTGGAACCTCGTACTGACAACACACAAAAGTGCTTTACAACATAACTCTTAACTCTTATGAAAATAGAAGAAGTGGACAAACCTAGCAAAAAATTATAGGTTCAACCTTCAAATCACATAAATACTATGAAAAATCTATGCAAAATGGACAACCGACACACTGACAAGAAATATTAAAATTAGCTCCCCAGTAGAGTCACCATTTTGTTGGTTCTTTTTTACAATGCAACCAGGTTGGTCTTCTAATCTACCTATGGAATTACCAATTCCAATCAAGGGCAGCTCGAAGGACCTAGACCAACTGACAAGGAATTTAAGAAGCCTCCTACACTTCAGACTCTGCAAGACCCGAGAGGGTGATCCCTTAATGTGTTTACAACCTCTGCATCATTATCATAAACAACACTAATAATAACAGATAATCTCACTTAATAGCTCAACATGATAGGATAATATCAAATAGAATCGGTGTTCATCGATAATATCAACTACCTCGAGCATGAGATAACTAAACACAATCCATAGTATAAGATAGTCATTGATTTGCAATTTGTAGCAAGCTCTAGGCAAAGACAAACAATTATTGAACTACACGAATAAGTACAACTTAGATCAGTGCCATATATCCATTGCAGAAGTCAAATTCATAAACATCTAGAGGTTTACAACAGATTTAATACACAACATATAAGATCCCTGACAATATTGCATTGCAATCTCATCAATATGTATTCTAACTCAATACTACTTATCAAATCCTTATACATAACATATCCGCCTATAATCCCATTCAAGCGTTTTAATTAATTCTTTGAATTAAAGCTAAAATAAGGATCACACACACCACAACAATGAGATGAATGAAACAACCCTTAGTCATCTTATTCAAAATTTAGATATGCATGTAAAGTGGAGAGACATGAGTTTGAATTTATCATTTCAACTCAAATGCTAGTACTGTTATACAACATTAAATCCCCATGAACTCAAAACCTGTTATAGAATGACTCAAAACCTAAATTGCATTTCTCTATAAAACCATTAGACTTTACAACTTGCTCTGCAACTTCACCTAGACTCAACAAAAATTATCTAACTTTCTAACCCGTACTTATGGCCTTGAAATCCTTCTTATAGAAAATGAAGGAGCAAACAAGCATCGGGCCAGAAAGTACACATGTCACTAGCCAATTGGCACACCTAGTGATATTCCAAAATTTGTTACAACAACCATCACCCTGGAGACTATTCTTGTTCATCATGTCAGCTGAGGAAAGTTGATGCAACAACAAAAACCACAAGAAACCCACGCTGAGAATGTCATCAACGCAAAACTGTAACTATTGTAACCGCAACATCTGATTTCCCACCCGTTAGTAGTCCACTCTTTTATTCTTCCTCAGTCAAATATTTAGTTACCCATTTCTGGTATTCTTCATCAGTCAGCCAATCAAAATTAATTACCTCATTCACCTTGGCATTATAAGGTGTGTACTTTACCGCTACCTAATTTGCATCCCTTTCAAACGACTCCAAAAATGAGCTGGTGCTAATAATCTTATCCATACAGCTCACCAACAAATCATAATCTAAGTCATCACAAATTAATTTAATTTGAACATTGATGACCTCACTTGCTTGATCCTGCCATTGTTGGAGTGACCTGATTTTCCTTTGCTCATCAATTATATCAGTTAACAATGTGTTACCCCAATCATTGAAATTATTCACCAATTCCCTAATCTTTCTACTCAAGTCATCTGGTAGGGTCTGAAAACCCTGCAATGACTTAACTAATACTTGAGTAGGCTTTAATGATTGGGGCCTATTATTTGTATCAAACCTTGAGGCCTTATACATGACATCCAAATCACTGGCCCTAGGGATCCAATTTTTAATCAATGGTATCACTACCTCCTGATCCCTATCAATATTCTTTATTGCATCTATCAACAAAGAATATAAAGAATGTATAGATAGCAATTTATTATCAACATTTTCATTTAAATGCCTCAAGACAGCAGTAACAATCTCCTTTTTCTTTGAAAGAGATCCCTCCTCACTTACCTTTAACGATGTCTGCAATTCATCAATTTTTTGTAAGAGCTGCTTCTTTGTAGGATCAACAGGGCACTATGTTTCATCATCAATTTTTTCTAGAGGAGGGGTGAGGGAAGGATTCTGACTGGGAGACCCTGGTGTGGAAACAATTGGAGAAGGAGGAGGCACTGACCCAGCTATGGAAGGTAATGTACTAGTACCCGGAGCACATGATGTCTCCCCAATCTATTTATACTTAAACCTTTCCACCTCAGTCTGCAACTCAACATTCTTATGTTGCATCTTGTTGTATTCCTCAATCAAGAGGTTATACTTCTCCATTAGGCTCTTCTTTTCAGCCTCCTCCCTTTCAGCAGTCTTTTGGGTCAATTTGGCCACATTCACAATCAAATTAGTAGCCTCAGTGGTTGAGGTCTTTGAAGCTCTATTTATTATTAATCCTCCTCTTAAATTTGGATTAATATCTGTAACATTTGGTTTTCTCCCTTGTGGGGCCAATGCCCAAATTTCCAAGGTTTCATATTCCTCACTGAAGGTAGAATCTTGCAATGCTGCCTTAACTTCCTCTTCAAAGTCTTGCAAAGGATGCTTGGACTTTAAAATAGCATTAAATGCTACAACATCTACAATGTCCCATTTAGGTAGAATCAATACACCATCCTGACTCACCAATTTTCTTCCTTCTTCAGGAGTGATGTTCTTAAATTCTTCCATCAATTCAGCTTTCACCTCCTCATCATTCTCCTGGTCTGACCTGTCAGGTCTCAGTTCTCTTCTCTTCTTACATTTATCTTGATACTCTTTAAATTTCATCCTCCATACCAATTGCAAGAATACATGAGTTTTTACAAATGTATTTTCATCTAGAAACTCCTTACATCCTTCCATTCTTGCATCTTGTACACTTTTACCTTTCATATCTAAACCAAATAAAACAAATTCAACTGGTCTAGGAGGGGAAGGCATACCAACCTACATGTCCTGATCAGTAACAATAATTTCATCCATTAGATCCTCCCGTGGTTGATCAATCCTTTGTATTTTAGGACTTGGCTCAGATGGTGGTGATGAGGGATTATCTTCTGGTGATGATTCTAAATCAATAATTTTTATTGTCCAAGGCACTTTGAATTTTTGACCTGGTTGTGAGGCCACCTTCATTATTTTCTTTCCTTTTCCCTCCTGTAAATGGGCCACCTTTTTGTAGGTTGGTAAGTTGGCCTTGTTTCAATTGATCTGGCACCTTGTTCCTATACACCCAGACTCAATTCTAAATTTACCTTTTTGGTTCTCAAAGTTCCCATAATCTCTTTGAAGTTCTCCATCAGAAAATCAATTTTCTTATGGTATGGACTGAACTCCAACAATGGATCATACTTTAGATCCATTTTGTGCACAATATCTAATAGCTTATCATAAGCTATCCATTTCTCTTTGTTCAACTCCTGCTTATTTAGGTTGAACTCATTTCTAATCAGGTCCTCAGGGAAGTTGAACTCATGCACAAATTTTCCAGCCTTTATTCTTTGTCTGAAAAGAGCAAAGAAACCCTCAAGATCATGTTGCCGCTTTGGACCACACCTCAAATGGCAATCATCAAATAATTTCTCAAAATGCACCCAGCCTCCTTTTGAAAAGGAAAAATTAGACACCACTGTATAATCTGGGAAAAATGCTAGCGAGGTTGTCCTCATGGATACAACCTATTTGCCACAACTTCTGCAAACCCCACTCTTGGTGGCACATTGTATGGAAATATATGAGGGGTTCCTTGAAAATCACATACTCTCAAAACAATACTGACTAGGTATGGGATAATGTCACCCCAATTGTGGCAAAATTTTAATTCTAGCTTCCTCCCCTTTGGCCTGAGGAAATCATGTAATTCCTCAGGGATCCTAGGTATATTCACCATCAATCTAGCCCTTAATATGGAAGCAAAACAATTATCAAATTGCACATAACTGGTGCTTTCCTTATTGCAAGATAAATCTGCATCCCATATATGTACTAGCAATCTTTCTCCATCAACCAATTGCCTTAATTTCATCTTCTCAGAGAAGAAATCAACATTCTTGAACAAGAACATATGCATCAACATAGAATACCAAAAGAATTGAGTGCCGGTATCATTTTTCTACAACTTTGACAACCCTTCATGTATCCTCTCAACCAAGAAAGAAGCAAACTCATAGGTCACAAAGAAGTTAGGGTGTTGTATTTGCACCCCCATGAACATATATGCAATGGGCATCACCACACCAGGATGGAAACCCAAAATCTAACACAATGAATAGAAAGTGGCCAAGAAATGATTTACAAAACAATTTAATCTAAAAGGTTCTTGGTCACTAGGGCTGATATGAAATCTTGAACCCCCTGTCCTAGCTAGATGAGGTGGAAGCAACTTAGCTCTAAAAAGAAACTTCAAATTTGCATATTCTTGTTTCATTTCCTCAAGATTGATAGGAACCAAGTCTTCACTCGGTTCACTCAAGTCAAAAATCTGTTGGATTTCTTCTCTGTTAATACTCAACAAATCACCTGCATCATTATCTCTGATTACCCGTGTGACAGGGTCATATCTTGCAGCCACTGCCCTAAGCAGGTCTACATCAGGGAACACATTTGGTACCACCAGCTTCCCCATATCATACATCTATCCATTTGAAAAAGGGTGAGGAAAATTCCTTTGTCCATACCACAATTTGAACATTTCCAAACCTATGAGGGGAACCCTAGCACCGACAATGTTGGAGTAATTATACACTAACCCTTCCCCCAGGATTTTCTCTCGCATCATAACCAATCCCTTATTTCTATCATTCGTTGACAAGGGCAATTGATCCAGGAAATCATCATACATGTTTCTTCTTAAATAGTCAATCTGGCCAGAATGCTGCTTGGGTGTTGCCATCTCGGACAAACGAGGGCTTCTTTACAACGTTACACTTCAAATAGCTAGGACTAACCAGAGATAGGAAATTACAGAACAAAACACTACAATTTGTCACAACTATAATTAAACTATAGCCCTAACACATTTATCAACAAGCTCAATGACCAGCACAACAAATCTTTTCCCAAATTCAAGTGCAAAATGACCGAGAGGCACATAAATTAACTCACGACTTTGTTTGCAGAAATCCCAAATTCTAGCTGCAGAGACTTGCAATTTCGCCTTCGGCTCTGAGACTGCTTCATGAAATACTTGGATGCTTTGTGATACAAATAAAATAGGAGAATTGATTTTATGTCGATCAAATCATGCCAACAAGTTTCTCATCCGCCATTAAAGCTCACTCGTGCGCTGCACGAACGACTCCAACCATATTTGATGCAGATTTAAATTCTAGTCGTCGATCCTTCAGTTAGATCAAATGATCGAATGACCTTCTTCAAAATAAGCTAACACAATCACCAACATGGAAAATAAGGGGCCTACCATACCATGCGTTGTCAAGGAAGTCCACGCGGCGGTCGCTCGCGATATCGCAATCGGTAAAGATCTTGCAACTTCGGATCACGCGACGGCGGGTAACCATAGATCTTGAGCATCAATGATCTCATTCCCTTAACACAGTCGCCAACCTTATCATTATCCATCTAGTAGCTTTCCCACCAAGATTATAATAGATCCGTCGATTTAAAACACGTGCACCTTAAGAGCACTTTAGTAATCCACTTTTTAATGTATTAAGGCTAGACAATATTTCCTTTATTCTTTTGGCTTCATCAGATGAGACATGTGGTAGTCGCCGACGATATCGTGATCAGTAAAAACCTTGTAACTTCGGATCACGCGATGGCAGGAAACCATTGATCTTGACAATATTTGATCGACGATCACTCAAACTTTATCCCCTTCGACCTTTCAAGATAGGACACGTGGCACCCGCCCATGATATCACGATCAACTGAAGCACTATGGTGGGGTCATCACAGGATGGCGGGGAACAACTGAGATTAAATGGTAGTTGATCAACGGTCACATGGATTTCATCCTTCAGAAAGAGCATGTGGCGCCCGCCCGTGATATCGCGATCAATAAAAACCCTGCAATTCCCAATCACGTGATGGCGAGAAACCGTTGATATCTGAAGGCAATTGATCAATGGTAGCGCAAACTTCATCCCTCTGCAAAATAAAAAATTTATTAAAAGGACAAGGGGACATCACTAGGCGGATGGTAAACAATGACATAAGTTGTTTTTAAACGATGAAACCCGGGGCCAACCAAGACTTAGGAAAATAAAACCCTGCGGAGGAAATAAAAATTAAAACAAAGGGACTCGGCCTAGACGGAAGGATAGGACATAAGTCATTTTAGAACTCCTCAAAAAGTAACAGTGAAATAGATCCCAACCAAGGTGTAAAATAAACACAAGGGTTTTACATGAGAACAAAGTTAAATCTCAACCCAAGGAAAAATTTCCAACACCATGAAAGACCAGTAACATAAGGCAGGGCAGGAATGGAACACAAGGAGCAAAACTTTGAAGTTCCATCACAATCAACCTTAGAATGTTGATCTGTCCAATGTATCCTACAACCATTTAACCTGGAGAATTCAAACAAACTCGGAGCACCTAATTCTTCCAATTTCTCATATAATTGATTTTGCATACACGGGATATCTACCCAACAAAAACCACACTCTTTTGTCCATTCATCACATTGTTGTGCATCTTGCTCAGAAGAATTGTTTAAAGCATTGGAAGGGGATTCTTTGGTTGTTTATTTCTCATGACAATAGTTTTTTATTGATATGTCATCTTCTTTACTGCTGATATTAATATTAGCATCTTCAACTAGATTAGACTCTAATTTGAGCTTTCCATTATACTCCAAATTTAAATTTGTTCCATGCTCTTTCTCAAATAAACCATCAAAATGATATATTTGTTCATCTAATCCTTCACTTACAACTTCATCATGATTTAATGCATTATGTGTTGGAGTATGACTTAAAATAGATGATATAGTCACAAAAAATTCATTAAAAGGTGGAACACTTACCTCCATGGTTGACTTTTGTATAGCCTAATTCTCCAATTGGTCCTGCATTGGATTGACCTGATCTGAAGCATTAAGAAACATGGTGTTTGGAATATTAGGAAGGTTGTAGCTACTTGGTGAAAATAATTGCATCTGGGTGGGGATGGTGGGTGAACTGGCATAAGGTTGCAAGGGTTGGCAGCTTGCAAGCACAAGGGCATTATAATCCTAATTTTGGCTATTGAAAATTATCATATTATGTCTAGATTGTTCCAGAAAGAGAGCTTTATTCAATGCATCATGTAGGGAGGTAACCTCACTGCAACGTCTAATTTCTACTATAAATGAAGGATTTGAACCCCAATAATAATGTTCTTTTAGCATATAATCATTAAAACCAGATTTAAAGCTTGAACTCGTTGATACATACACAAAAAGACGGATTTGTTATAATCTTGGTGGGAAAGTTGCTCAATGGATAATGATAAGGTTGGCGACTGTGTTGAGAGAACGAGATCACCGATGCTCAAGATCTACAGTTGCCCACCATCGCGTGATCAGAAGTTGCAGGATCTTTACCGATTGTGATATCGCGGGCGACCGCCACGTGGACTTCCTTGGCAACACATGGTATGGTGGGTCCCTTATTTGCCATGTTGGTGATTGTTTCAGCTTATTTTGAAGAATTTTGTTCGATCATTTGATCTAACTGAAGGATCAACGGCTAGAATTTAAATCTGCATCAAATATGGTTGGAGTCATTCATGCAGCGCGCAAGTGAGCTTTAATGGCAGATGAGACACTAGATGGCGTGATTTGATCGACATAAAATCAATTCTCCTGTTTAATTGTATCACAAAGCATCCAAGTATTTCGTGAAGCAGTCTTAGAGCCGAAGGCAAAATTGTAAGTCTCTGTAGCCAGAATTTGGGATTTTAGCAAACAAAGCCATGAGTCAATTTATGTGCCTCCTGGTCATTCTGCACTTGAATTTGGGAAAATGTTTGTTGTGCTTGTCATTGAGCTTGTTGATAAACATGTTAGGGCTATAGTTTAATTATAGTTGTGACAAATTGTAGTGTTTTGTTCTATAATTTCCTATCTCTGGTTAGTCCTGGCTATTTGAAGTGTAACGTTGTAAAGAAGCCCTAGTTTGTCCGACATGACACCACCCAAGCAGCATTCTGGCCAGATTGACTATTTAAGAAGAAACCTGTATGATGATTTCCTGGATCAATTTCCCTTGTCAACGAATGATAGAAAGAAGGGATTGGTTCTAATGCGATGGAAAATCCTGGGGGAAGGGTTAGTGTATAATTCTTCAACATTGTCGATGCTAGGGTTCCCCTCACAGGTTTGGAAATGTTCAAATTGTGGTATGGATAGAGAAATTTTCCTCACCCTTTTTCAAAAAATTGGATGTATGATATGGGGAAGTTGGTGGTACCAAATGTGTTCCCTGATGTAGACCTACTTAGGGCAGTGGTTGCAAGATATGACCCTATCACACAGGTAATCAGAGATAATGATGGAGGTGTTCTGCTGAGTATTAACAAAGAAGAAATCCAACAGATTTTTGACTTGAGTGAACCGAGTGAAGACTTGGTTCCTATCAATCTTGAGGAAATGAAGCAGGAATATGCAAATTTGAAGTCTCTTTTTAGAGCTAAGTTGCTTCCACCTCATCTAGCTAGGGCAGGGGATTCAAGATTTCACATCAACCCCAGTGACTAAGAACCTTTCAGATTAAATTGTTTTGCAAATCATTTCTTGGCCACTTTCTATTCATTGTGTCAGATTTTGGGTTTCAATCCTAGTACGGTGATGCCCATTACATATATGTTCATGGGGGTGCAAATACAGCACCCTAAATTCTTTGTGACCTATGACTTTGCTTCTTTCTTGGCTGAGGATACATGAAGGGTTGTCAAAGTTGTAGAAAAATGATACCGGCACTCAATTCTTTTGGTATTCTATGCTGATGCATATGTTCTTGTTCAAGAATACTGATTTCTTCTCTGAGAAGATGAAATTAAGGCAATCGGTTGATGGAGAAAGATTGCTAGTACAGATATGGGCTGCATATTTATCTTGTAATGAGGAAAGCACCAGTTATGTGCAATTTGATAATTGTTTTGCTTCCAGATTAAGGGCTACATTGATAGTGAATGTACCTAGGATCCCTGAGGAATTACATGATTTCCTCAGGCCAAAGGGGAGGAAGCCAAAATTGAAAGTTTGCCACAACTGGAGTGACATTATCCCATACCCAGTTAGTACTATTTTGATAGTATACAGTTTTCAAGGAACCCCCCATATATTGCCATACAATGTGCCACCAAGAGTGGGGTTTGTAGAAGTTATGTGGCAAATAGGTTGTATCCATGAGGACAACGTCGCTAGGAGGGGTAAGGGAACATTTTTCCTAGATTATACAGTGGTGTCTGATTTTTCCTTTTCAAAAGGAGATTGGGTGTATTTTGAGAAATTCTTTGATGATTACCATTTGAGGTGTGGTCCAAAGCGGCAGCATGATCCTAAGGGTTTCTTTTCTCTTTTCAGACAAAGAATAAAGGTTGAAAAATTTGTGCATGAGTTCAACTTCCCTAAGGACCTGATTAGAAATAAGTTCGACCTAAATAAGCAGGAGCTGAATAAGGAGAAATGGATAGCTTATGATAAGCTATTAGATATTGTGCACAAAATGGATCTAAAATATGATCCATTGTTGGAGTTCAGTCCATACCATAAGAAAATTGATTTTCTGATGGAGAACTTCAAAGAGATTATGGGAACTTTGAGAACCAAAAAGGTAAATTTAGAATTGAGTCTGGGTGTACAGGAACAAGGTGCCAGACCAATTGAAACAAGGCCAGCTTACCAGCCTACAGAAAGGTGGCCCATTTACAGGAGGGAAAAGGAAAGCAAATAATGAAGGTGCCCTCACAACTAGGTCGAAAATTCAAAGTTCCTGGGGAAGTCAAAATTATTGATTTAGAATCATCACCAGAAGATAATCCCTCATCACCACCATCTGAGCCAAGTCCTAAAATACAAAGGATTGATCAACCACAGGATGATCTGATGGATGAAATTATTGTTACTAATCAGGACATGTAGGTTGGTATGCCTTCCCCTCCTAGACTAGCTGAATTGGTTTTATCTGATTTAGATATGAAAGGTAAAAGTGTACAAGATGCAAGAATGGAAGCATGTAAGGAGTTTCTAGATGACAATGCATTTGTAAAAACTCATGTATTCTTGCAATTGGTATGGAGGATGAAATTTGAAGAGTATCAAGATAAATGTAAGAAGACAAGAGAAATGAGACCTGACAGGTCAGACCAGGAGAATGATGAGGAGGTGAAAGCTGAATTGATGGAAGAATTTAAGAACATCACTCCTGAAAAAGGAAGAAAATTGGTGAGTCAGGTTGGTGTATTGATTCTGCTTTAATGAGACATTGCAGATGTTGTAGCATTTAATGCTATTTTAAAGTACAAGCATCATTTGCAAGACTTTGAAGAGGAAGTCAAGGCAGCATTGCAAGATTCTTCCTTCAGTGAGGAATATGAAACCTTGGCAATTTGGGCATTGGCCCCACAAGGGAGAAAACCAAATTTTACAGATATTAATCCAAATTTAAGAGGAGGATTAATAATAAAGATATTTTTAGAGACCTCAACCACCGAGGCTACTAATTTGACTGTGAATGTGGCAAAATTGTCCCAAAAGACTACTGAAAGGGAGGAGGCTGAAAAAAAGAGCCTAATGGAGAAGTATAACCTCTTGATTGAGGAATATAGCAAGATGCAGCAGAAGAATGTTGAGTTGCAGACTGAGGTGGAAAGGTTTAAGTATAAACAGATTGGGGAGACATCAAGTGCTCCGGGGACCAGTACATTACCTTCCATAGCTGGGTCAGTGCCTACTGCTTCTCCAATTGTTTCCACACCAGGGTCTCCCAGTCAAAATCCTTCCCTCACCCCTCCTTTAGAACAAATTGATGAAGAAACAGAGTGCTCTGTTGATCCTACAAAGAAGCAGCTCTTACAAAGAATTGATGAATTGCAGAAATCATTAAAGGTAAGTGAGGAGGGATCTCTTTCAACGAAAAAGGAGATTGTTACTGCTGTCTTGAGGCATTTAAATGAAAAGATTGATAATAAATTGCTATTTATACATTCTTTATATTCTTTGCTGATAGATGCAATAAAGAATATTGATAGGGATCAAGAGGTAGTGATACCATTGATTGAAAATTGGATCCCTAGGGCCAGTGATTTGGATGTCATGTATAAGGCCTCAAGGTTTGATACAAATAATAGGCCCCAATCATTAAAGCCTACTCAAGTATTAGTTAAGTCATTGCAGGGTTTTCAGACCCTACCAGATGACTTGAGTAGAAAGATTAGGGAATTGGTGAAGAATTTCAATGACTGGGGTAACACATTGTTACCTGATATAATTGATGAGCAGGGGAAAATCAGGTCACTCCAACAATGGCAGGATCAAGCAAGTGAGGTCATCAATGATCAGATTAAATTAATTTGTCATGACTCAGATTATGATTTTTTGGTGAGCTGTATGGATAAGATTATTAGCACCAGCTCATTTTTGGAGTCTTTTGAAAGGGATGCAAATCAGGTAGCGGTAAAGTACACACCTTATAATGCCAAGGTGAATGAGGTAATTAATTTTGACTAGCCGACTAATGAAGAATACTAGAAATGGGTAACTAAATATTTGACTGAGGAAGAATAAAAGAGTGGACTACGAACAGGTGGTAAATCAGATGTTGCGGTTACAACGGTTCCAATTTTGCGTTGATGGCATTCTCGGTGTGGGTTTCTTGTGGTTTTTGTTGTTGCATCAACTTTCCTCAGCTGACATGATGAACAAGAATATTCTCCAGGGTGATGGTTGTTGTAACAAATTTTGGAATATCACTAGGTGTGCCAATTGGCTGGTGACATGTGTACTTTTTGGCCCGATGCTTGTTTGCTCCTTCATTTTCTATAAGAAGTATTTCAAGGCCAGAAGTACGGGTTAGCAAGTTAGATATTTTTTGTCGAGTCTAGGTCAAGTTGCAGAGCAAGTTGTAAATTCCAATGGTTTTAGAGAGAAATGCAATTTAGGTTTTCAGTCATTTTGTAACATGTTTTGAGTTCATGGGGATTTAATGTTGTATAAAAGTACTAGCATTTGAGTTGAAATGATAAATTCAAACTCATGTCTCTCCACTATACATGCATATCTAAATTTTGAATAAGATGACTAAGGGTTGTTTCATTCATCTCATTGTTGTGGTGTGTGTGATCCTTATTTTAGCTTTAATTGGAATTAATCAAAACGCTTGATTGGGATTATAGGCGGATATGTTATGTATAAGGATTTGATAAGTAGTATTGAGTTAGAATACATATTGATGAGATTGCAATGCAATATTGTTAGGGATCTTATATGTTGTGTATTAAATCTGTCATAAACTTCTAGATGTTTATGAATTTGACTCCTGTAATGGATATATGGCACTGATCTAAGTTGTACTTATTCGTGTAGTTCAATAATTGTTTGTCTTTGCCTAGAGCTTGCTACAAATTGCAAATCAATGACTATCTTATACTATGGATTGTGTTTAGTTATCTCATGCTCCAGGTAGTTGATATTATCAATGAACAACCGATTCTATTTGATATTATCCTATCATGTTGAGCTATTAAGTGATATTATTTGTTATTATTAGTGTTGTTTATGATAATGGTGCAGAGGTTGTAAACACATTAAGGGATCACCCTCTCGGGTCTTGCAGAGTCTGAAGTGTAGGAGGCTTCTTAAAGTCCTCGTCAGTTGGTCCAGGTCCTTCGAGTTACCCTTGATTTGAATTAGCAATTCCATAGGTAGATTAGAAGACCAACCTGGTTGCATTGTAAAAAAGAACCAACAGATTGTCATGTTTTCCTTAGAAGGATGGAGTTATATTTGAAGTGACTGATCACTATTTAAAAGTTACTCATGGAAGATCCTTGGGATAGTCCTCCACTCAATAAGGGAGATGAAACAGTTAGCACACACGAAAATGATAATGACTCCATCTAAAATGATGAGAGTAACTATGAGAAGATGTTTAGCTCTTCCCCGTCATCTGATGACCTTGATCCCTGCATTGAGATGGACTCCACGATTGACAAAATTTATTTACCTTTTGCAGATTTACTAGATGTGGAAAATGAGTTTACTAATGCATTCATAGATCCTTACATGATGGTGGATAAGGAAGGAACACCTATTAACGAGTTAACACAAGGAAATGACTCTACGGATTGGAATGGTGAACACATAGAAACAGAAAGCAACATAGTTCCAGGTGAAATTGCAAATAGATCTCATGGTGAAGTCTAGGAAGTTGAGGTCCAAATGGAATCTTCAAAATAAGTAGTTCAAGTGGATCAAGGAATGTATGATGATATTTAGCTAGATGAGGAAAAAGAATGTCAAGAAGATGACCGAGAAGCTGCTCTAGAAGTTGGATCGCTTCAACATGACGAAGATAATGAAATGGGGAAGTATTTTCTTGGTTTTGATTTTGTTTATTCAAATGATTTGTTTGAAGAGAATCCTCATTTATCATGCATTAATGAATTTGACCTTAATAGTGGTAAATTTGACGTTGACTTGCACATTCTTGTTGATGATATGCAGGAACATGAATCGGGAAAGTACTTTATTAGGTATGATTTTGTATACTTTAATGAGTTGTTTGAAGAGGATGTTGAAATCAATGTTTCATCTCAAGAGGAAACTGGTTCACAGACTTCACCAGTTGACAATGAAGATGATTTTCTGCTTAGTCCATCTAAGGAGACTAAGGGAATCTAGGACTCTGTGTCTGAATGGAATACAAAAATGGGTAAGGAAAATCTTGAACAAACTGCTTTAAAGATTGACAAAGGTAAAGATTTAACTCGTGATACATGTACTTTAGGAGATATGATTGAAGTTAATAGTCCATGTGAAATAAAATACATTAGTTTGTTGTTTGAGACTAGTTTTGATAGTGATAAGGATAGGCAAGTAAAATTCCAACCTTGTTTTAACATCTTGGATAATAATGATACACTATTGATGGATGTTGTTTCTTTTGACATGCATGTACCGGAGTGGAATGGAGTTGTGTTCCATGAGTTGAGACCTCATGAGAAGTAATTCAAATGGCATGAGCACATATCAGCAACTGAGGATCTTCTAAATCAGGTGGTTTCTTTTCATTTCCTTTCTATTTTGGTAATTTTTAGTTTGATTAGGATGTTGAGGATAGTAAGACATGTATGTGGGTTAATCATGACAAGACTGAAAACCCACAACTTTTAATATTTCAAACTTTCTACCCTTAGAGTGAGTCTATTTTGCATAAACCTTACATTTTTTAGTATAAAGACAAACTTGCTAAGATTATAACCTTCCCTAGTAAGTTAAGGCTTCTGCATATAATGAAAAATAAGTCAAATGGATGTCTAAATTTTTACAGTTTTGTGTTTTTGGAGTTTGGTTTAGAGTTAGTTTAGGATTCAGATTAGTTTGGTGTATGTTTAGATTATTTGGTCCTTCCTTTTGTTTTGGTTGTTTTTCTTTGGCCTTTTAGTCATTCTTATACTTTTCCTTCTTTTTTTTCTTTCTTTGTGTCTATTGGCATTTATTTTCATTTGTGGGTTTATTGTTTTCCTTCTGTTTTCGGTCTTTGGTTGTTTTGTTTGTTGGTTGACATTCATATTTTCCATTTTGGTTTTGTTGGTTCAATGTGTCTATGGGCTTGTCTTGTTTTATTCCCTCTTTGTGTTTCCTTTATTCTCCTTCCTCCAGGGGTTCCCGTCATTGACAATGGAAACTAAGTTGGTGTATGCAAGTTATACCGAACAGTGAATCTACTAGGAGTCTACAACTTGTATTTTGAAACACTTGATCAGTCAGTTGCCTTGAAAACTTTGGTTTACCTTCATCCATTCCAAGCTTGGAAATTTTAGCATGGATTAGGATTTGGTGCATTATAAATTTTTTGGGGAGTCTTTGAAATTCTATCACATCCTACACATTTTAAGAAATCCATCGATTAGTTTACATCAAGTGGGGTAGCTCTATTCCAAGTAAAAAATATAAAGGTTTACATTTCTCTCACGATGTCCATTGTGGTTCTCAACCCACTACTTAGGCTTCACTGCTTGAGGATTGAGGGAAATAAGAAAATATACTTCAAAGAATCACCATTTGAGAATAGATAAAAGAATGAAAATCTAGAAATGAACTCAATTAGCAAGGGTGACTCGAGTATCTCTACTGGGGGCTATAAACGCTTAGCTAGTAGTAGAGAAATGCTAAAAGAGAACTAGAGATATCTTTGTCGAGGCTATAGATGTCTGGCTGGAGTAGAGCTATGCCCAAGATATCATTGCATGTTAGAAATATAACTTAAAACTATGTAGCTAGTGTTGAAAATGGAGGTAATTATGTAGCTTTAAAACTTGTAAAACTATTGTAGTTGTAGATTTAATTAAGTGTTCTTTGCTACAATTTCTTTGTAGATGATTATCTATTTAGATTTATTTTACCATTTGTAGAAGTAGACAGAAGATTGTAGAAGAATAAGACCAGAAGATAGAAGTTACACAACATATATTGTGGAGAAACCCTTTCGGGAAAAAACTCCACCAAGAATCAATAGTGCTTGTATTATTTAACCTTAGAACAAGATTACAATAATTCTTTATCAATCCTTGCTTGAGATGCTTCTTTTTCCTTCAACAATTCTTCTTCACAACCTGAATCAAATCTAATTAACTCTCTTCAACTTGTTGCAATAAATTATTCTTTGCAAGTAGAGTTCTACCATGAAGAACAATGTCAAAACAAGTCCTTCATCCATTTGGGCATCCCAAACTGAAGTCATAACTCAACATTGATTTTGAAGAAATCTTCTAAGCTTATCCTCAAATTTGGGGCCCAAGAATGGGCCCACTTAACTCAGCCTTATAAAATATCTTATCATGCAAAAGTGTTAACTCTAAGATGCCAACTTGGGCGCCCAAGGTGGGTCCAAGTCAATCTTTGTTAACTGAAACATATCTCTCCATTAATTCATGCAAACAGGATGCATGATTGATCATCCCCACTTAACTAAATGTATCACCTGTTATCTGTTATGCAACTCAAGTCATTAGTCATGCATTCCAAGTCAACTAAATTCAACTAGCATTCAACTGAAACTAACTACATGCAATTGAAGATAACTAAAACATAACTGAACTAAACTAAACTAAACTAAACTAAACTTCATGCATGTAAACATCAATCCCTAACTTCTAGGATATTTACATGTATTGCTGAAGTGTTATTTGTTACTCCAAATAGTTAACTTAACTCAAGGTGAGTTCCACCTTCCATGTGGGTGTCCCATGTGCTCCTATTTTTTTAGGAGCTCTTCATGGGTGTCCCCACATGTTCCTATCATTTAGAATTAATTACAAATGTCAATTAACATGTTTATTTCATTCAAATTCAATATCTTTCTAATCCTAGTGTTGGGGAACACTTTCCAAGGACTTAGGAGATACATGAAATAATGTTTAGGATTGCAATTAAATGGCATCCTATTCCCAACATTCTCCCACTTGACATTATACATTGCAATTATTCTAAACAAGGAATCATTATTATAAATCAAGTACAGGACTCAAGGCCAATGGCCTTCTTGCACAAACTAATCAATCCATGCCAACTTCAAATGCAACCTGCATAATCATGAAGCTCCAAGCAAATGATTAAAACCAAGAGAACTTATCTATAGGAACTGGTTTCATAAGATAATCTAAAACATTAATTAAAGTTTCAACTTTCTCAATTAATACCTTCCCACTCTCAACCATTTCTCACACAAAGTGATACTGAACATCAACATGCTTAGTATGAGCATGATACATAGGATTTTTGGCTAAATGCATAGCACTCTGACTATCACATTCAAGTTTAACTTACTTGCAATTAAAACCAATACCTTTCCCAAGTCCCTGTAACCAAATTTCCTCTTTGGAGGCATGTGAAACTGCCGAGTGTGTTGAACTCACATCCAACCAAGGTGTAGGCTTCTTGGTCTTTACTATTGAAAATATTTTCTTACAAGTAACCATTCCAATATATATCTCTTACCATAAGAGAACTTAGCCTCACTTATTTCTCCAAGTATCCATGAGGACATGTAACCAACCAATCCATGCCAAACTCCAAATGCAACATAGCACTATCATAAAGTAATCAAGCAAATGATTAATGTACCCAATACATAAGAGAACTACACAAGATCAATGTCAAAGCTTCAATCATGAATCAGGAACATAAACATGACAACATGATCTAACCATCTCCTCCAAGGAGATCACATGCATCATAACATACATAAACATCCTAGTCTCAAGAGAACAAGTACCATGCCAAACTCTAAATGCATATCAAGAGCAAACCATGACATAATAGCAACCACTCTAAACCAAGAAAAAACCATATCCCCAATCACATGAAGATAACCTTACCAATGATGCATCCACGTCACTACCAATAAATCCCACTGAACCATGGTACGAGCTACACATGGCATCATGACTACCATCCTCTTCATGAAGATCACTCTTTAACATCAAGAAAAGGGTCATCACTTACATTTTTACATGAAATGATCAAAGCATTATTACCGTCATATGAGGATTCCTCTGTAGAAGAATCAAAACTCTTTTTCTTGTTCTTACAATCCTTCTTCACATGTACCAGTTTACCACAGTTCCAACACTTTACCTTACTTCGTCCTTCTGACTTACCCTTCTCTTCCTTGTCTCCCTTAGGTTCCTTTTTCTTAGGCCTACCTTTTACAAACAAGGCATCTTATATTTTCATTTTAGACTTCCTCCTCATCTCCTCTAATACGAGAGTAGGAATTATATCGTCCATCTTCAGATCTACACCACTACCACTGATAGCAACAATTAGATTTTCCCAAGATTATGGTAAAGAACAAAGTAACAAAATGCATTTATCCTCATCTTCTATCTTTACATCTACAGATGATAACTAACTTAGAATTAAATTAAAAGCATTCAAATGATTTGCAATAGAAACACCATCTTTCATCTTTAAAGAATACAACTGCCTTTTCAGATACAACTTATTAGTAAGACTTTTGGTTTGATAGATATCACCTATTCTCTTCCACAGCTTATTTGTAGTAGTTTCTTCTTAAACATTCAAGAGAACAACATCAACAAGACATAATCTTATGGTCCCTCTTGCCTTCTCATCAAGCTTAGCCCAATCCTCATCTGACATCCTTGTAGGTGACTTTGTTTCATTACCAACAGCTAACCACTGATCTCTCTCTTCAAGGAGATCCTCCATTTTTAGTTTCCACACCTCATAATTAGATCCATTGAATCTTTCAATATCTAAATGAGAATTAAAACTCATTGTAACAAACTTATTTTCCAAAATCAGCAATAACACAATAGTAAAAGCTCCCACTACAACCAAAAAACCTTCAAACTTTTAAGAGAAAGGCGTCCCAAACTCTACCCAACCTCAGCTTTGATACCAAATGTTGAAAATGAAGGTAATTGTGTAGCTTTAAAACTTGTAAAACTATTGTAGCTATAGATTTAATTAAGTGTTCTTTGTTACAATTTCTTTGTAGATGATTATCTGTTTAGATTTAGTTTACCATTTGTAGAAGTAGACAAAATATTGTAGAAGAATAAGACCAGAAGATAGAAGTTACACAACATATACCATGGAGAAACCCTTTCAGGAAAAAAATCCACCAAGAATCAATAGTGCTTGTATTATTTAACCTTAGAATAAGATTACAATAATTCTTTATCAATCCTTGCTTGACATGCTTCTTTTTCCTTCAACAATTCCTCTTCATAACTTGCAATCTAATCTAATTAACTCTCTTCAACTTGCTGCAATAAATAGACAATAATGAGCCTTTTAAACTCCAAAGAGTTTACAATTACAAAGCACAATGCTTATCTCACAAAACCCACACCTATTCTTTGCAAGTAGAGTTCTACCATGAAGAAAAATGTCAAAACAAGTCCATCCATTTGGGCATCCCAAACTAAAGTCATAGCTCAACGTTTATTCTAAAGATATCTTCTAAGCTTATCCTCAAATTTGGCGCCCAAGAATGGGCCCACTTAACTCAACCTTATAAAATATCTTATCATGCAAAAGTGTTAACTCTAAGATGCCAACTTGGGTGCCCAAGGTGGGTCCAAGACAATCTTTGTTAACTGAAACATATCTCTCCATCAATTCATGCAAACATGATGCATGATTGATCATCCCCACTTAACTGAATGTATCACCTATTATATATCATGCAACTCAAGTCATTAGTCATGCATTCCAAGTCAACTAAAGTCAACTAGCATTCAAGTGAAAATAACTACATGCAACTAAAGATAATTGAACTGAACTAAACTAAACTGAAATTGAACTAAACTAAACTGAACTAAATTGAAATGAACTTCATGCATGTAAACATCAATCCCTAACTTCTAGCATATTTACATGCATTACTGAAGTGTTATCTTTTACTCCAAACAATTAACTTAACTCAAGGTGAGTTCCACCTTCCATGTGGGTGCCCCATGTGCTCCTATTTTTTAGGAGCTCTTCATGGGCGTCCCCACATGTTCCTATCATTTAGAATTAATTACAAATTTCAATTAACATGTTATTTCATTCAAATTTAATCTCTTTCTAATCCTAATGTTGGGGAACACTTTCCAAGGACTTAGGAGATACATGAAATAATGTTCAGGATTGCAATTAAATGGCATCTTATTCCCAACAGCTTGGGTAGAATTTTCTCCACTTTGATCATGATGATGCTTATGGATGTAACAATTACCTCATTTAATCACTAATAAAGTTTAGAGTTTAGTGAATAAAATGAAGTTAATATAGATCTAATTAGGGAGGAATCAAATGTTGACCTAAAGAATAAAGATCTTAATATATAAGAATGACTTCCTACTACTACTATTATCGTCAATCCATTTGCAATACCTTGGCATAAGTATAAAACTCAAATCATAATAAATTACAGCTACTAGTACACACATTTTGGAATAATGATGATAACAAATGCAACCAATTACTTATAATATTCACGCTCTTTCAGACAATTCACATATATCATATTGAAAATGAAAACACAAGTGCTTGTGTGAAAGTCATTACTCATCTAAATAAATAAGACATAAAATAACCAATATATCATTGTTTGCATTATACCATTTGTTACTATAACTTGAAAGGGAGGAAGAGATAAAGCATCATCAGGGTGACATCCACTCTACCACGAAGAATTAGCTTCCCCGTGCTACTCCACTGGAGAAGCCCGACCTATCACAAAGATTCTAGCCACATGTAGTTGAGATGGATGATGAAATCCCACTCACCATGTGATTACTGATGACCTACCATGCATATATGTGTATACATCATATATAAAGAAGCGCATGTCCATTTGATACACAAATCATGGAAGAGAATGTAACTCAACCAAGCAATGCACTTATGAATGCTAACCAATGACTATAATGTATGTAGCAAAAAATGTCCAATCATCTTATTGATATCTTGACATTCCACAAGATGAATAAAACATTATCCAAATGACCAATCTCATACTAACATAAAATTCCAAGGTAATACATTCACTAATTAGTATGCCACTAAGGCTACTCCATGACCAACACGTTCCCTAAATTCACTCAATACTAGGTGATTTAGGAACCAAAGGTCTTAATGTCTCATTGGAAATTTTCAACTCTAGAACCCTCCCATGAATTCTAATGAAAGGAAAATAAATTAATTCACTCATATTCTTATTATTATACACTTCAATAATGATATTAGCCATTAAGTTATATACCTACATTATGTAAATTGAATCATAACTTTCAATCTACAGATTGGAGCAGAGAGGGCTGCATTTAAACCATCATAACTTTCACGTTATTGAGGAAAAATCAAAACTTCAATATGTTCTAGAAAGGTGGATGAATGAAGAACAAAACCCAAAAAGCATTTAATGGGAATCCTAAGCATATGCAAGCAGTTTTCTCTACAAATTAGCTCTCTATTTCACTCAAAACAGCAATTAACACAAGACTATCTTAATATTTGTAAATACCTTCAAGGTTGTTCTAGTTATGTCAATTAATTTAAATGAATTTTACCTTTTCCCAACCTGTAGTAACAAATGTATATATACATATATTTACTATATGTACAATAAATGTTAACTTCTCTAAAAATGCTTAAAACAATGCAACTATGGCATTGAGTTTATCAGTTAGATACAATCCTAAATATTACCATCTAACTCAAGACTCTTACAATTCGTAAGAATACATTTATCTTTGAGCTATTTTCATTTATGACTTCTCATATCAAATATACACTGAATCACCACACATTCTTTCATGAATTCATAACAAAAGGCCACGGTCTGGAGCCATATTTTGTAAAGACATTCATTAAAATCACAAAACATAAATTATTACTAATACCTTGGGTGGGAATTCATTGAAAGTCCTCTTTTTTGAGGAAAGGGCAAGTACTTGATCTCCAATTTTAGTCTCCAAGCTTAATCGAAGCTATTTTTTTTTTCAATTCAAGTAGAGAGCAAAATGAAAGGGGAAAAAAACAAATGCAGCATTAGAGCTGTAAAGAATAGCAAATCAAGACCAAAGCAACCCACAACAAAAATATAAATCATAAAATATTCACTTACAACATAGGACACACAACCTAGCAGCTGGGAGAAGATTACAAGATTCAATTACAATCTGTCAATAATAGTAAATTGACAGGTATATACAAATATCAAGAGCTAGGAAGATTTCACTGTCATCTTAGAAGCAATCTGTTTGTCTGGCATAACAACCAATAACACCATTCATAGATGGTGGAAGGAGCATCATATAACTGTGAATTTAGTGTTGAGTGTGGTTTATGAAGTAAATGTAGAACATTAAAGAGCTAATAGGAATAATATGATTTACATGAAGTAGAAAGTTCTTACAAAATTAAGGGGAAAGGCTCAGACATTTTCAAAACATGACATAATAAGGAAATGATATGCAGAAAAAGAGCTCTAACTGAATTTTCAGAAAAAATATATATATATATATATTATTATCATGTTCTTCAAAATTTTAATATAAGACAAACAATTTTTCAAGAAGTTCTTCCTATGGAATCATATTCAATTAGACTTGCCAAGGATAAATTACCATATAAAAAAAAAGAATCTCACAGATCAATGGTGGCGTCCAAACCACTTACGCATAAGCATTATTAAAGAAATTAATTGAGTACCCAGAAAAATGTAATAGTATGCCCACCTCAAACTATTGTGACCTCAATTGAGTCCCAAGACCAGCCTAAATGATGGGAGGCAGAGTAAAAATAATTTCTCAAAAATTTTAAATTTCTAAAAGTCTTATTTTCATGAGGCTTTGGTTTATTTAAAATTTTAAGTGAATTTGGAAGAATTTATTATTTATTTCAATTGTGGGATTAAAATGTATTAAATATACATGCAATTGAAACTAATTAATCTTTGGAATAAATTATTAATTTTTTAATGTTTTGGAGGTGTTTGTTAGGTTCAACATGCGAATGGTTCCAAAATTAAATGAGAAATAGCATTATTCTTAATGTTATTTAAGATAACATTCAATCAAAAGGGGGATTTATTGTTATTCCAATTATAAAAATTTAAAGTTTATTTACATTTAATTGGAATAATTTAGAATTTATTTAATTATTAATGCAATTTATGTTTTATAGGTACCTTTTTAAAATAGGAATGGCGATGGCGTGAAGTATCTGATGCTCGTAAACCTGAAGAAATTGACAAAAGCTATATGCATGTTGTGGGAATTACAAGGCAAATATGCAAAAGGGGGATTTCTAAAAATCATTGAACTGGGAGAAAGTTGAAAGTATGGTGGGCCCGCTTGAAACAATTTATGGGAAAACATGTTGCTTTATATCATGCAAAAGATGGAAACTTCAAGCAAAGTTGTTAATTGAAGTCAAGCAAAAATTGAAATAGAAAGTTGCCTTTGTAGAGAATTGTATGCATGCAAAAAGTTGCTTTTGCATGTATTCATTTTGGCAGGAATAATGATTTTGTGGGCTATTAATTGTAAAAATCTACTCACTTTGAGGGGATTAGACACTTAGAAAAATTAATTAGATAGGAGATAGATTTTTGAGAAGCAAGTTAGCTGATTAGAGTTTAGCTGTAGAGTAGATGATAGATTTTTCCTATATTCTTAGCATAGCTAATTGGATTTGAAGACATTGGTTTTCATACACCAATGAAGTTTACCAAAATTGTAAATGTTGTTTACCTTTATTACCACAATAGAAGCAACTGGACTTAAACCTGCTTTAAGTTATACTCTGGAATGATATTTGTTTTGTTAATCATTTATTTGAAGTTCTTTGAGGAATAAATGAAGTTTTATCTTTTATTGAGTTTGAGTTATAATGAACTATTGGCCATATGCTATTGATTTCTCCACTGTCAATGAATGTAGTCTTGTATTGGTTACAGGTTAATTTATTCTACAGTTTAATTTAGGAATTCCTTGAAGAATAAAAGTTCTTGAACATAATTAGATGAATCAACATCCCTTTCTCTCTTGCATCCCTGATCTATCTTTTTCTTTTCTTTATCCTTCAGTTATAGTAGGTTTAGATAGGAATTTGATCTTGCAGGTACCAAGAAGCTTAATAACCAGTAGGCCCCTTGAATATTACAGCCATATTGACTGCTCAACAAAACAACAATGTTGTGACCCAACACCTAGGACCTTGGGAAGTGTCTAATTTAACAATCATTCACTTCTTTCAGGAGTGTTAAGGTAATTGCATCTTTCATGCATGTTGTTGCGTCAATTTGGCCATCAACAACAACCACTTGGTGTAATAACATTACCTGTCAAAGCTAGTAAGGTTGTATTGTAAACTCCCATTCATGTCATGCCCCATGATCTTTAATACAATATTCTTTTGGGTAGACCATGGACTCATGAAATTAAAGGAGTGACTTCAACGCTTCATCATTTAATGAAATACACATACAATAATAAGGTTTACACAATAAAAGTTGATCCTAAGTCTGAAAATTGTTTATAAACTGAAACAGGAATGACAAATCCTCTTAGCACATTGACACCAACCATAAAAGTGGAACCTTTACAAATTTATGATGATCCCAATTGTCTTTCATCAGTGACAAGGTTGTTAGATGATGATTGAGGATCATTAGATTTCACACCTACGTTCATGGGGGAATACAATATTACACCATCAAAATTGGAAAAATGGAAAGAAGCCACAATGATATCAACACAATCTACCATTGAATCATCCACAACTTCGAGGGGTGATCCCACAATAGTGGATTATACTTTTTGGCCAAACTTGACATTGAACTGAACTTTTATACTAAATCCTCACTTTCAGACACCTATAGCTGCTAAACCATGAGGAATTTGAAGATGATGCAAACTAGTGATTTGTAAAAAAAAATCTATAGATTCTAAATATATTTTTTTTAAAAAAATTGGAATAAATTTCATTTCTTTTTCCATCTCCTTCAATAACTAGTTTTTAACAATAAACACCATTTTTTAAAAGTGATGTCTACTATATAACATATAAATTCTTTTGTATGAAGGATAAAATTTTAATTTTTTTGAATTTTGATTTGTAACTGCGATATCTAGCTTCTTAATTTGGTTTCATAGTGTTTTACTAAGTATTTTTTTTCTTAATTAAGTTTTAAAGTCAAACCAATTACAATTAAGACATAGGTTTATTGTATAACACAACTTTTTTTATATGTATTGAAATTCATTTTTTTTTGTTGGATCAAGGACATCAATACCAAGAGAATAGATATTTTTCATAAAAAAAATTTAGTAATCTACTATTTTTCCACATGTGCAGAACAAAGAGCTTGATTTTCGATGAAAAACCTACATTCACAAGAAATAAAAAATATAATCAAATTAAATATATTTAAAATTATACTTTTTGGGAAGCTTATAATAAGGACTACATATTTACAAAACATAAATTTTAAATGATTTCATTTGATCCCCCTAAAGGTAAATCAAAAGTGGTTTTTTATCAGCATTTTGATAGGTGTAGAGGAGACTCCATTGTAGGTATGGTTTAAAACTAGCAGGGTTATATCTAAGGGGGTTTCATCTAAGGGGATTTGATCAAACCCTCTTCAATTAAAATAATTTAAATGGAACCTTTCAAGGCTTAAATCATTATATTTTCTAAAAATATGTGATTTCAGCAAAAATCAGGATGTCCCAAAAAAGGTTACCCATTATTGAGGCAACACCCCTAGTAAAAAAGAAAACACAAATTACACATCCACTTATGATGAAACTAATTATGAAAAACCACCTTCTTCAAAAGAAATGGGAGTCATTTATGGAAGAGGTTATCAACTTTTGAAACAATTTAGCTATAATGGAAAAGATTGTGGTATAAAATAACAAGGTATTTGTGTTCCCATAGAGCCTAACACGCAAGAAACAACAAGAGGTCTTAGCTATTGTCCTTCATAAACAACAAAAACATCAAAAAGATCTTCACTTAATCAATAGTATTAGTTGTTGCTCCTTGCCATGTGGTAGTTGTAGTATCACATAATACTCACTACAATACATGGGGGTACAAAGTAGGCTTTATGCAATCATATTTCAGTTCACAAAGAGCAGTGCATCATCATCCATCTTGGGCTCATCTTTGTCCCTACACTTGGGGGGCAAGGGGTTAGGTAGCCTTGTGTTAGGTGCATTCCTTCTAGAAATGGATCCTTTTGTTTCTCCTTAAAACGTTAGTGTAATAAGTACACTAACATTTTTAAGGGGGGGAATATAGTCCCCTATTTATTATTTGTATGTGAAATGTCCCTTTTTAGTGATGTTAGCATACAACTCCTAGGAAGTGTAATCTTTTCAATGAAAGTACGGCCTTCTCGATCTATGTGGTGCCTCCTTTGTGGTGGTATTGGTCTTGATGTCCCCTAAGTGTGTGACCTTTATGGGCATATGACACTCCCCTTGACAGTAATGCTATGGCTATTATTCCCTAAGGTGTGAATTATTTTATTCCACTACTAGTCCTCTCTTGGTGGTGATGTCATGTATGATATTCCTTAAGGTGTGACCTTTCATATATTGAGAAAATCCCCTTTGTTGTTTTTATAAATCACCTTTTGTGGTGGTATTATAACACCCCTTGAGGTTTTGTCCTATCTTGTCATTGTTTATGTACCTCCTTAGGTGAGTTTGTGCACCTTCTTAGGTGAATTTTTCATTTTTGCTTCAATTTGTTCATAGGCATTGAACTTAGTGATGTGTTGGCATAACATCTTGATCATTTTTTAGCACCTTATCAAATTTATCAAGGAGTATAACTCTTGGTATGGTTGACATGGGTGCACACCTAATGAATAGAGTACTTCACTAGACCTAGTGTGTTTCTCATTTTGCTACCTTGTCTTGAGGGCTCACCTAGTGATTCACCTAACAAATATCAGACTTTTCTTTGGTTTGTCATGAACGCCTTAACATGGTCGGTGAGCATAACAAAACTTTCTTGCTAGTGGAGCTACATATTTCATTAGTGTTTAGCATAACACACATTACTAGACTTGTGAAAATCATCATATTGCATGGATACCTAGCATAACACAACTTGATAACCAGTAGATCCATGTGGCTCATGAGTGGTGTGGAATAACACAACTTGGTAGTCCTCATGGGAGCAAACATTTATTTGATGAATGACATTTGATATTTAAGCCAATTTAAGACTAAGGTCTCTTTGCCTTACCAACTCAAACCCCTTTTAGTACTAACCTTATGTTTTTGTGTGTATTTTTATTGTGTCTTTGTTGTGTTTTTTTTTGTGTTTACATTGTGTTTGTGCTCATTTTGGTATCATCTATATGTCATTTTATATCATGTTTTTTCATTGTGTATGCTTTGTGTTTTACGTGTACGCTTGTGTATGTTGTCTTGCTACATTTCATACATTGTGTTCTTTTGTGCTTATGTTGTTTTGCCATAGGATCTTGAGTCTTGGGGGCTTGATACTACCCCCTATATTTATTGTCATCGTATCTCTTCAACATTTGGATGATCAAACCCCTCTTGACATAGATTTTTCTACTTTAGTGTGAGTCTGAGCATAAGTTCATACTCTCACTAAATTGGGGGCTAAATGTGCCCTCATAAATTATCACCTTTGACGATTTTAATTTAGGTTTTTCCCCCTAAATTATTGAGCCTAATTAAGAACCTAATTTCCTAAATTATGCACTTTGGGGACATTTGTACCATTTTTTGAGAAACTTCAAGCATTGAAAATGCATCCAATTGATATTTTCCCTGACACTTAATGTCCTAGAAAATAGGGTCAAGACCCATTCGCCCTAGGGCGTATGTGTCCCCCTATTTTGTTGGGGATCAATTTTGGATATGTTGGTGTCAACATTTTAACATTCAAAATTCAACATGCAAATATTGTCTATCGAGATTTAATTTTCAAGAAATTAGAGAAATGTCTATAAATACCTAGTTTCACCATTTAAAACTAGAAGGAGAATTTATGAACAAGAACTATTGTCAAGAGCAAGTCAAGAGAAACATTTCAGATCTTTATTGCAACAACTCAAGATCCTAACATGATTTCAAATCTTATGTGAGTTCATATGTGTTTATGTTATCATTGTTTGTGAAGGTTAACCCTTGTTGTAGGTCTCCAAGCAATTAAATCAAGTAAGATCCAAGACCTTGAAGTAGTGTGTATGACTTCAGTCCTTCAAGGAAGCCCTTCAAGGGTGGTGAGTTGCAGCACTTTGTGATTTATTATTCCTTCTTATCATTTATATTTCCTATCATTGGCATTGCCATCATGGAAGTGGAAAAACTAACATAGGATTTGACCAAGGCAAGCCCCTAAATAGCACAACATTTCTTCTCTTTGTGAATGTGTAGATTTCAAGTTTAGAGAGGATTTAAGGAAGCTTGAAGAAAAATTGTTCATTGTTGCATTGGAAACCTTACATCTTGTAAACTCACAGAAAATCACCTATAGAATTATCCAACAATGATCCAACAACTCATTAAGCGGAAATAGAGACCTCAAATCTTACTTAGAGGACTGCAAAAGTTGAGTAGGACACCTCTACAAGGACCCATATGCCCTAGGGTGCTTATGTCCTCCTACAATGGTTGAAACCAATTTTCTAGATAGGTACATAGTCCCCTGCCCTTCCTAGATCTGCTTGCAATTCACTGAACTTTAGTTTATAAGTTGTCAAATTCTTGCAATCCTCACATTAGGGCCTATAGTCTAATTAGGTTAGTAAAGGAAAATCAATTCCAATCCATCCTAAGACTCGATAAGATGCAGATCCAAGTCTAATTGGCTCACCTTCATGGTTGAAAGTCAATCTAAACACCTTATTGATCTCCATCTTAATGAAACCCTAGAAAAAGGCACACAATTGATTCTAGGTTCTTTAAATTGGACTTAGGATCACCTTTTTCTTCATTTCATCATAAAGGCCTTCAACAAGGCTCTTATTTTTGAGGGCTTGAAGACCCTTCTCACCAATATGGCCAAGCCTTTAGTGCCACAACATTATTTTCTTAGCAAGAAGTTTCATTTCCAAAGCATTGACACCCTTAGGTACCCAAAAAGCACGACCATCAGATGTAGACACCATAGTCTTCTTCTCTGCTCAATCTGATGGTGAGGATGAAGAATCCAAATCCCTTTTCTTGTCCTTCACAAAATAACTATTATACTAAATTGTGCATGCATCTAGCTTATACAGGGTACCAATTTGAACACCCTTAGCAAGCACCATAGAACCTTTGGTCATCTTGTATCCACCACTTGAGAAAATAACCTACACTCCCACATCACTCAACTTACTCACTGAAAGTAGGTTCCATGCCAAACCAGGGATATTCAATACACCATCAATCCCCTTCACTCTACCATCAAGGAATCAAATCTTAACTCTTCCACGACTGACAATATTTAGGTGAGAGTCATCACCCAAATACACCTTCCCACCATCATACTCTTCATACTTTGAGAACCAACCTCTATGAGAGGTTATGTGGAAAGAGACACCCAAAACAATCAACCACACATCTTTTGATGCATGTATTTCCAAGGTAGTGACAAAAGCATTTGTATCATCTTGAGAGGATTTATTAGATTCAAAATCGGAGAAGTATTTTTTTCATTTTCTTCTCTATTTATGGAAATGACCAAATTTTTTTGTAGTTCCAACATTTGGCCTTGGAATTTTTACCAGGAGACTTAGATCTCCCCAAAGATTTGGACTTAGACTTCTTGTCTGTTTTCTTTCCTTTCTCCTTCAATCTACCACAAACAAATAGGGTCTCCTTGGCCATCTTAGAATATTTCCTCTACATCTCTTCAAACAACAACGAAGCAACCACATATTCCATCTTAAAAGTGGTTTTTGTACTTCCAATAGCCATCACCAAGTGGCCCCACGAGTCTGACAAAGAACATAGCAGAAGCATGCAATGGTCCTCATCTCCAATCTTCACACCAACAAAACCCAGTTGAGCAACAAGCATATTAAATGCATTTAGGTAATCAACAAATGATCATCCTTCCTCCTTCCTCATAGAATACAATTCATTCTTAGGAATAGCTTATTTACCAAGGATTTCCCCTGATAAATATCACCAAGCTTCTTCTAAAGCTCAACTGCAATCTTCTCCTCATGGGCATTTAGGAGCACAAAATAATCCAAACAAAGTCTTTTGGCTTTCCAATCCATTAGGTTCCAATCCCCTTGCGAGGTTTCTATTGGTTTTGTACTAGATACTGCAATCCATAGATCTATATCTATGATCATATCCTCTATTTTGAGTTTCCACAACTCAAAATTGTTGCTATTGAATTTCTCCATCTCTATTATTCTTGGTGTGCTTGTCATCTTAAAACTATAAATAGGATTATAAAGCTCTCTCTATAAGAACTCCCATTGAATATAAATAAGCACAAAAAACCCTTCAAACCCAACAAGGATAACAAAGTTAACTAGGCTTTGATACCAATTGAAAGAAAATTCAAATGCAAAAACACTTTCCTAATGCAAATCAATCAGGAGAGGGTTGTAAAAATTTGTTTCAAATCCTTTAGCTTTTACAATTTCACTTAAGAGTGTGCATGCAATTAAGTTATTCTAGATTTAAAGCATTAAACCATACAAGAAAAAATTTACGTGGGAAAACACTTTCGAGAAAAACCCCACACCAAAGCACATATCAATTGTATTACTATAATAAAATGTTACAATACAATATTCAGAGTCTATGCTCTTGCAAGGGTTGATTCGTTGTGATACAAGGTTCTAGAGTGAATCTGGTAGCATAACAACATCTCAAAAATTGCAGTCTCTCTACATACAACAAATGCACTAAGGCACCAATATATACTTCTCATAAATGGGTATCCAACATTTCCATGTGTCAATTCCACAATCTCTGCATGCATGCAAACTGAAACTGACAACATGCATAAGTCGTAAGTGACCCAATTATCAACTTGTCAAACATGCACCTACATGCACCAACATGCAACAACATGCAAACACATGCAAGGATTTCAAATCCAACAAACAAGAAACCTCACATGCTAGTTGTCCCATAGAGAAAATAAATTCAACGACCAATTTAGAACTCACCCAAGACTCCTAGTCACTCTGAGTGACAACTCAGTATTTGTTTCCCTTCAAAGCTTTAGTCAACAAGTCAAACTGATGCCACATGGAATCATGGCACTCCTCCTTGAGATTTTTATAATTCCCAATGCTCAAATGAGCGTCCAAGTGACAAGTGTCAACCTTCCTTGCTTCCACTTTTTCAAAGAGATAAACACTCACACAAATGGACCCGACCAATGCTTGCTTCCAAAAAAAATTGCCACATGTCATCATCGCACCCATTTTAGATGTCTAAACAATCAAATTTTCCCAATGGAGTGCTCATGTGACATGTGTCACAATTTTTCCTTTTCACACTTTGCATGTAGGATGCCAACTCTCCACTGGGTCCCACAAAGTGACTTAGCAATTTGGAAACAATTATTTTTGCATTTAATAAATAAAATCAACAACTTAGGGGAAAATAATTAAATAATTAATCATGGGACTCACTAAGGTTGCGATTCCTTAATCCCAACGCTTCATTACAGTGATGCCCAATCTAAATCTATTATCTATTTACCTACATTTTTTATAACTACTTGAATAATATGATTACAAGAGTTTTCCATCACAATGGCCAAATAAGCCATCATGGGCTTATTCATCTCATCATCAAGTACCACTTCCTTTAATAGGAAAATACAAAACAAAAATGGGAGGAATTCCTCCACCACCAAACCCCTAAGACTAAATGATCAAAATTAGAAAATGAAGAGTTGGCTTCAACCTCAAATGTACCAATAACCCATGCCTCTATTCGGCTACAAAGGTCTCCAAAGCCTTTTATAATTGACCTAGATGAAGAAGAAGGAAGAGATGAATCCATAGGGTCACACCTAGAATAAGTTGCCCCTACAACCCATCAAACTCGAAGATGTCATCATCTTAAGCTCCAATAGGAGGCTAAATATGAGGCTATGGAAACTGCAAGGCTTGTCGAGATCTTAAGCAACCTCTACTTTGATCACTCTATGCCTCTAGAGAAACCCTTTGATGCCTCTCATAAATAGGGGAAGAAAAATATATTAGGATCTACTCCAAAATCTGAAGAAGATACACATATTTCTCAAGCTCTTGCCCTATCTTAGACAGAGCAAGAATTACAAAAATGCAGTCAAAGACTCCTTGAAATGAGGGAGCTTCTAACAGCCAAGGAAAATTATTTGCAAAAAGAATAGGAAAAACCAAAAAAAGTTGCAGCGAACCATTATACATCTATCTAATAGTTTCAAAAAGATTCAACATAGGCTCAAGCTACAAATGTTTAGAATTTTAGGTAAATTATAGTTTTCTCTCACCAAGGAGCTACTCATCCAACCACACAAGATGTGGGTATTCAAACATTTTTTCCTCCACTTCCATGCTTTCTATCACTCACATATCTTTGGTTAAAGACAAAAAATGTTCATCTTCAAAAGGAATTGGAGACCCTCAAAGAGGAGAAAACTATAGTTGATGCAAGGATTACACAAGCATGTGAAATTGGTGCAACACTCCTAGCTATGCATAAACCTTCTGATATGCATGCATTATTCCTCTGTGAATAATTTTTAAAATGGAAGCTAATAAAAATTTCATCAAAACTTCCAATAGAATTTAAAAATGATGTTGAGTTTATGGAAATTCATTTTCATAGCACTCTAGAGGGCAGAGATCAAATGTATGAATTTTTCCAACATGGGTTCCTCCTAGGGCATCATGATCTTTCCATGCTTAATCTCTATGTGGGTGAATTAAAACTTTACAAATGTGTTTCCCTATTGCACAACCAAACTGAAGGGGTAAGAGGATGAAAGAATATTGGGTAGCCTAGAGAACTTTGGGAATACCTTTGTGACATGAATATCCTAAAATAAGTCACTTTGCTAAATGTTTCAAAGCTTTACTCTACCATCCACAAATCACTGTTCAATATATCCAAAAATGTAGCTTTCCTGGACCATGAAGGTACCATTCCATTGGCCACCAACAATGGATGCATTACAAGATGAGCTACCATACCAGAACCCCTATGCCCTTGTGAACCAATTTCACCAATCAACTTGAAATGGAGTCTGGCTAGGGCAAGGAAAATTATACTTTTAATTCAAGAACAAAAGTATAATTAGATTGGTATGAGATTTTTTCCACCACTCATCATCATGCATGTACTACTAGTTACATCTCTGAATCAAAAACCTCAATATATAATGACACAGTGGCTTGGTAAGACTAATAAATATGTATATGTTGGAAGGGAATTTGAGGAATACAACATGAAGCAATATGAACTATTCTATATGGTTAGAAAGAGGAAATTAAGCCAAAAATGTGGCCATATAGCTTTAGCCACATGCGGACATGGCTTAATTATAGTAGGGGGAAATCATGGGACCATAATTATTTTATTTTAATTACTAGTTTTAAGACATATTTTAAGACAATTGGTATATTTGGTGTTTTGATAAATACCTTTTTAGGTAATGCAAGGACTAAATAAATCATTTAATTAGAAATGTTTTATTTCACATGATATGTTTCTTAGATGATGAGTGTTCCTCTTTTCTTGCATAAATGCACACATTTATATGGATAACAATTGCAGGATTCATGGTCGAACTTCTTGACCTCTCCAAAGTTAAGGGATTGTAGTCAACTTCGAAGTTAATCAATAAAATTTGGACTAAGTTTTAAACTCCCACCTCTCTAATAAATCCTTGATGAATAAATTACTTTCACCATCTTAGCTAAAACTACTTCCAATTGACAAATAGCCAATTGTTGCCCAATTGGAAGACTCCTAGTTAGATCTAAAACCAATGCAAGGAACTCTCAATTCCACATACCAACTCAAAGAAGATATGCCTTGTGATATGTTTCAAAAATTTCTCTCTCTATCAAAATAAATGCACTCTTGTTATCTCAATCTTTAGTTAAGAGTGATAGTGTAAAGTTGACTAGTCTTCTACTAGTTTATTTCCTAGATCCTAGCTTTATGAATAAAGCCCAAATTTATATAATGGGGTTGTTGTCTACTAGATTTAGTTAGTTGGTATTTTCGTGGTAAGAAAAGAAAGGAAGGAAATCGTTCCCCTTTATAATTCATCCCCTTTCGAGGCCCATTGGATGTCAATAAGAAGGAAATTTTTGTTGAGTCATTAAGCTCCAGATCCCTCTAGAAGGAGAGTTTTTCCCACTCATCTAGACAAAGGTGATTCTTAGTTTTCCTTTTTGCTAATTATTTTGATCTCATGAATATGTTTCATTTAAGTTATTTATATTGCATTATTTTTAATATTTTGGACATTATTTTGGTTATTCATATTCTACAATCCATATTTAAATGTTATGCATTCACTCTATTGAAGTTTGCATCCTATTTTATAATCACAAAGAAAATAAAAAAATATGTTTTGTGTTGATTATTCCTCTTTATGATGTTTCTAGCACTATAATTTATGATTTCATGCATGGTAGATTAGAAGTGTGAGTTAGTTTATCCATTTCAATTATGCAAACTATGATTAGTTTAATCAATTCAATTCTGCAAAGTGTGACTAGTTTTTAATCATTTCAATTATGCACAGTGTGAATTAGTTTAATCATTTAAATTATGCAATGGTGTGGTAGAGTAGTATTTTATTATCTCACAATGTTAGATCAAAAAACCACAAAAAGAAATAATTCTAGAAAAGAAAAAGAAACCCCCCACATCACCTGGTTGCAAACAACTATAGACACCACTAGATTGATTAATTAAATGATTGAGATTTTGACAACTACAATGACCCCATCAATATTAGCCAGATCTTCTTAACATTCTACTCTTTTATTTTACTATTTTTCAGGATAGTTATTTCTCAAGAAAGTTGTAGTTAGTTCCTATTTTAAACATGTGACACATGTTTCTTATTGCATTCTCTTTTTTATTTTGTAATATTTTGATGACATATTCATTATGAGAAGAATTCAACAGTGACTTACATACTTTACATAGATCTATATCCTTTTGAGTGTAGAAAATATTTAATTTCCATGGTGATTGTTTCTTTTACTTTGATATTCAAGTGGCTATTAGTTCACATGCACATCAAATTGGGGGAAAAATGTAATGGTGAAAATTACATACCAATAACCTTTTCCTTATGTTTTGGGTGAACTTTGATTAGAGAATCCTAAATAAAATATCTTGTGTAAATTTGACTCGTGAAATCATCATATCCCAATCCCCTTATTGCATATCCCTAGAGATTGGTCATGATCCCTAGATCCCTCACTCGCCCTAGATCAAATACATGGGTACAAAATTGACCTAGGTTATTTTTGTAGTTGTGGATCTAAATATCAATCTTTCAAATTCAAAATGCAAATTTAAACATCCAACCATTGCACTAGTGATTAGGAGATGACCTAACACATACTTGGTGTTATTTGATCGTTATAAATTATTATATTTAAATATATTCACTTATTCATTTAAAATAATTTTGGACGATCTAGGATATTCTTGGCATCCAATGATAAAGGAATAATTAAAGAAAGTTTAGAGAATCCTAGCTAAAGTCATTAACTTGGTCATCCCAAGGGTTTGATTGAGAAAAACTCAACTCTTCACATGATTTGATAGATTCCTCAAAGGTGTTTATTAATACCACTTGCTCCTTTCTAGATAATAATATTAGAAGGTCAAGTCGAGAAAATTCTAATAGTCAATTTTTTTACCAATTCATTCCTATGGATACAAGTTTATGTCTAGGAGTTAATTTAGTTCCATAAGTGTGAATTTGAAATTGAGTAAAATATAGCCAATTTTTAGATTCAAAGACATTATTTTGAGTAAGTCCTAGAAATCCCATATCGTGGCAAATTGATTGTCACCATCTTCATCATTTTTAATTCAATTCATTTCCATCTTTGCAATCCAACTAAGTACCACATTTAATTTAAATTTACTTTTCATATTTAGTTCAACATTTATATTAATTGTAGTATACTTTATTTAATAATGAATATTGCATACCCATACCCTTTTCCCTTATGTTTTGGGCTCACTTTGATTAGAGTGTCCTAAATGTAATAGCTACCTTACAACAACCATACTCTTGTGCAAATTCAATTCATGACATCATGATATTCTGATCACCCTCTCATTAATTCCCTAATTCTCATTCTAGATACCTCAATCCATTACTTTCCACCTTGGATTAAATTTGTAAGTGAGGACTTGACCTGATTCAATTCCACACTCTTAGATTTGAACCTTAACTTTCTAAAATTCAAAATTCAAAATTTTCACCTTGCTGACATTCCCACAAAGTGATGTGAGCCAATCTAGTGTATGGTTGTGTTAATTTGAGTGCTATTTAAGGACAACAACTCATTCATTTGAAAACATGTCTAAAATCATCCAAGAGTTATCAAAAGGAGTATGTTAGGGTTATTGATAAAGCATTTATGGGGGCATTCTAGCAATATTTATCAAAATATTATTACATGTCATTCTAGGTCTATTGCATAATTGTTTATATTCTTTAATATTTCACTAGGAGTTGTAAAACTAGTTCATCATGGTTTGATCATGGAGAACTTGACCATTGCAATTTGGTTGATTTCGTAAAGATGTTTGTAAACACCACTTACCCTCACACACATTTATGCAAGAGAAATGAAGATGAGACAAATTCTAATACTCTACCTTCAACTAGAACAAATCCATGAGTTTTAGTTCAAGTTTGTTCAATTTAAGATCCATACTCATAAATGTTAGTTCGACATTTGTTTAGGTAATCTAAAGTGAAAAATGGTTAGCATGTAAATTTTAAAAAATAATAATTTGAAAGAATCTAAAATTATAATACTTTAACGAGACAATTTCCAACATTTATTATAACATGTCTTTATTGTTAAATTTTAAACTAAATATCATATTAATTTATTTTAATTTTTATATTTAATTTAACATTTATTATTTCTAATTCCAATTATCTTTAAACAAGTGTATACTAATGTTGCAAAGACGATTGTCGCTGCACCAAAATATTGACCTGTTAATGCCCGATACAACCGCTAGAGTTAATGAATCCATGGGAGGTGGTTAATCCATGTCATGAACCCGAGTGCTATGCTGCAAAGCACAAGGACACCAAGGGCTCACACCTTGCAACAACCCGTAAGTGCAAGTGAGGGGTTCAAACCCATGAACCAGGCTCTGATACCAATTGTTGTATAGATGGTTGCCATTGCACCAAAAGATCGACCTATTAACGCTCGATACAACCACCAGAGTTAATGAATCCACAGGAGGCAGTTAAGTCATGTCACGAACTTGAGCGTTGCGATGCACAACATAAGGAGACCAAGGGCACACACCTTGCAACAACTAATTGGTTACATTTATTACGTTGAGAGACGTAACACTACAATGACAAACATCTGTGTATATAAAATTATCTAATTAAATATTAGGCATGATAAAAATCGTGATTGTTGAAAAATGAATAGAGTACTACGGTTACATCAAATGGGAATATATGAAGTTTCACAAAAATATAGGGTTTTTCAGCTGTTGATGTTTGCCACAAAACCTCGTTCACCATTTTCAATGTGCAAACTTGGATACAAATCATGTTTTCCATTTCAAAGTGTAAGTTCTCATGTTTCTATTGAGTAAACCTTTGAAGATTTTACAATATAAAATGTAAACCATTATTTTTTCACATGAAAGGCATTAAATTTTAAATTGATTTTAAAAAAATACAATTTTATATGTAAAATATTTTTTTATTTTTAAACAATGTAATATATTATTCTTATTCTTATTTTATGCTTTTTTTATTCATTTTATATTTTTTTGTTTTTCTTGGTAAATCACTACTAAGGGGCAACAACTGTCACTTTTGATTGGAGCTATGAACTAGTGAGGCCACATTCGGGGGACCTCATCCCTGCCATTCATATTCCTACGCCTGTCTGCATTCCCACCAAGCTCCTTGCAAGACCCGATGTCATTCCTCCATATGTTGCACCTGACTGCATTCTTGCCAAGCTCCTTGCAGGACCCAATGCCATTCCTCCTGTCTACTACACCTGCCTGCATTCCTACCAAGCTCTTTTTAGGACTCGATGCCAATCCTCTGTCTGAACACCCCTTCTAGCTCCACCTTCTCCAACAATCCCTCCAACTCCTGAACCTCGCAGTAGCACACCCCACCCATCCCACTCCTTTATGTGTCGATCATTGCCACCCTTGCACAGGAATTCCTCTGTCATTTGTGCATCGTCCAACGTTCCCTTCATTCTCTGGCAAGCGATAGTTCATCCCACCTTCCACTGGTGGGATTCAAACTCAAGACAGCAGGGAAGTTGTTGCTTGAAACTTGTTGTTGCTTGCAACTTGTCATTGCATTGCGAGGTCATCCCTTACTCATTTTATATTTATCTAAAAAAATAAATTTTAAAATTTAGTAAATAATGTATTTAATTTAGGATTAGAATTAGGATATGGAATTAGAGTATAGC
>VDFB02377516.1:0-36588 GCA_007258455.2 Sequoia sempervirens
AACTAGAAACAAAATTGGAAGCAAAATTGGAGCAAAACCGGAAGCAATCCTACAAGCCAAACTGGAAGCAAAACTAGAAGCACAAGTGGAAGAAAAATTTGAAACAAAAGCGAATGCAAACTTGGAAGAAAAATTGGAAGCAAAACTAGAAGCAAAATTAGAAGCAAAATTGGAAGAAAAATTAGAAGCAAAATTGGAAGCACAATTAAAAGCAAACATGAAAGGAAAACTGGAAGCAAAACTAGAAGCAAACCTGTAAGCAAATCTAGAAGCAAAACTAGAAGCAAAACTGGAAGCAACATTGGAAACAAAAGTGGAAGCAAAATTGGAAGTAAACCTAGAAGCAAAATTGGAAACAAAACCGGAAGCAAAACTAGGAGCAAAACTAGAAGCAAAAATGGTAGTATACATGGAAGCAAAACTAGAAGCCAAATTGGGCGCCAATTTAGGCATTATTTCGGATGTCAATTTCCAGTGCTAAAGGAGACGCTATTGCTGGCACCAAATTTTTGGCACAAAATTCGGTGCAAAAGTGGGTGCTAAAGATGACGCAAAAACTGACAATGAAATGAAGAAACTCTATTTCGCTGACTTTTGTGCCATCAGATGACTCTAAATGATGGACTCAAATACACTAAAATCTGACACAAAAGTCAACGCTAATTGCCTATTGTGTTGTTGTGTAAGAATTCAAGGGAATATAAGTAAGATCTAAGTTGTGAAAGGGTAGAGAGTGGAAAAATGTTGGGAACAAGAATTGCTAAATCAAAAGTAGATATTTTAGGATGGATAAGGGATTAGGACATAAGTTCCTCATGACTATACGAAGGATAGGATGTGGAATGTTGTAGCACAAAGTTGAAAATGAAGAATGAAAAGACTAAAATGGTCAAGATAATAATGCTAGAAGTTGAAGTTGAGAAGAAATCTTTGAGATAAGTAGATTTTTGTGAAAATGGAAGAAAGGATGGGAGGATACTTGGAAAATATGAATAAAAGAGATTATGATTCTAATTAAGATGAAGGTATAGAATGTAATTCAAGTTCGAATTGAGGCAGTAGAACATAAATAAGAGAGTGCATTAGATGAGGAAATAGATGTAGATAATGATAGAAATGAGAGTACACAGAAGGTAAAAGTGTATATGTATGGAAAGTTCTAAACGAGATTTATCAAAGGAAAAATGGATAGCGAGTGTCCTAGTCTCAAAGGATTTGTATGCACGATGGTTGGTTTTGACCTAGTTGGTGCATCTTTGGAGATTTTTTTATTGTTTTGAGACCTCAACCTAGTGTTGGTTAGGAGGACTGATCTTTTGATAATATGTTGTGTTTTGTCAAAATTGTGATACTTGATTTATGCTTGTATGTGTCTATGATGGACTATGAATTATGCCTCGTCTAATGGGCATCAAAAGTGTGATTAATTTCTTATGCTTGAATGTTGTGATGCCATTCTTTATGCTTTGGAAAATGAGCCATATGTCACTTGGATGTAATTGGATGGTAGTTGTACCATGTGTTGTTATATGCATAAGTATAAATAGATATACCATGTATGTGGTGTGCATGATTGGCATACTTTGCAGGATCATGATCCAAGGGTGGTGCTAGTGGAGCCCACCAGGATTTTGGAGAGGCACAACATTAAGTTGAAAAACCACAATGTTGAGCTATAATGCCCCGTCGTGAAAACCCCAAAGGACAATTACAAGAGATATATAGAAACGAACATGGTACAACCAAACTAAGGTGAAGCTCTCGATAAACTGCAACAACACAAACATAAGAAGAAACCAACCTGGATTCTCTGTTGAATTTGTAATCGATGCACTAAGGTGATTCTTCATTGCAACCCCAATCTATTTTACCTTCTCTGCAAACCCACTCCTTCCAAATTCCAATGGCTGTACTATTTTTAACTTTTTACTAGAGAACAATTCAAAGTAAATTTTTTTTGAAATTTTGAATGTTCTTTCCCACAAAATTCCCCATCTTAATTAGGGAAATTCTCTATAGTTTTCGATAACCAAACCCAGACAGGTGGAAAATTTCCCAATTATTTTTCAGTTTTCTGAAAGTGCATGCATGTGCACTCGTCAATTCCTCTTTTCTTCCTTTTTTCCACCTGTTGGTAAATCTTTAGGCTTTTATTTAATCTAGAAACCTAACTCTACATAATTTACTTGATTGAAAACTAAGGATGAATTTTTTTTTAACTGTTAATTATTATTTTATCCTTTAAACCTCAAATCACACTATTTAAATTTGATAAATCATAATTGTTAACCATCATGACTTTTGTAACGTAATTGATTAAATTAATTTTTCAAAATTTAAGGTTATCTCAAAATTTCCATTTAAAATATCCACATTAATATATTTTATGCAATACTTCATTATCCATGATATCTAATTTTTTTAAAAATAAACATCATCAATAAGTGGAATAATAATCCATTAAAATAAATTTAAAATAAACATTATTTATAAATGAAATTTATGTGTTCATTAACATATTCATCTTTAATAAATTAATAATATAAGTTATCAAAACATTATAACCTTTGAATTATAATTAATTAATAACATTCTCTTAACAATTTAATAATTTAATTTATTACTTTAATTAAATTACATCATACTTACAAACGTGGTTAAATCAAACCAATTAATTAAATGACCAATAATAGCTTAATCACCACAAACATCACTATATCAAATAAATAGAACATTAAACAATTAGAACTAAATGACTCAGAATGAAACGATACAAAAAAAAGAACAAGGTTGCAAACAAACGACCTCGTTAAACATAATGACAGGGTGACAGACTAGGACGGGGGACTTCTTGTCAACACAGGAAAATGTGGAGGATATTGATAGATCATTTCCGCATTTGAGAATTTTATAGTATATTTTTATTTCTGCATACTATGAGTTTTATTATATATAGTAGATGTATAAGACTTTTTATGTAGATGTTTTGTAACAAGACATTGAGATGATGTCTCTTCCAAGTGGGGAAGGATGTCACATCTCAAACTTTGATGCTACCTGAATTTACTTTATGTGGAACTGATTTATGAATAATTGTGTGTGGTAAAATAAATATTATGTTATTTTGAAAGATGAAATAAGAAAATGACTAATTTATTTTGAAAAAGATGAAATGCAATGAATATTATTTTATTTCGAAGTGATACAATATAGAAAATGTTATTTTGGAATGATAAATTATATTGCTTCAATTTATTTTTGGACACTAATCTATTAATGGGTGCTTGAGTTTTCATGAGTTGCAGGTTGTCGAAGACCAAGGGTGTGGTTAAGGTAGAGGAGGCTAGCTACCTAGTAGGATTAAGATGGAATGGTCTCTCTCGCACACACAAACACTTAGTAAACATATAGTTGCATTTAAAATTTCATTTAGTTAATTATTTTATATTGTTTCTTACTTTATAGTTAGTTATTTAATTAATTGGTGGTAAATTAAATGCACATAGAAATAAAAGAAATAGCTTTAATTTATTTTAATTCTTGATTTTTATTTGAAGATTAAATCATGTTTATTTATTATTTTATGGATAATTGTGATGCATGGCTAACAAATCAAGGTTGCTATTTAAAAATTAGTTTTATTGGATAGATTTGAAATAAATCAAGGAAAATAAAGTAAGATTTTCGAAAAACAAAACAGTGAGATAGAAAACAATAGAAAAATAGAAAAATAGAAGAAAATAAGTTAAATTTAGAAAATAAAACGCAGAAACAAAGCATAACAAAGATAGAAAAAGGAGAGAAAATAACAAAAAGATAATTATCTCTCATTCTCGAGGGAAGAGAAGACTCATTTTTTAGAACACAAGTTACATTCTCTATTTTCAATCTGCAAAAAACAATAACTGAAACATGAATGATAGAGTTGGAAATTTGAGCAAAGTAGAAAAAGAATAGTGGAAAAGGGAGAAGAACAAGATAGAGCCAAAATAGGATAGCATTTAACCATGATTTTATGCAAATTCTTTTCAGATAAAACCTTTGTTTTTGTGAATGAAAGTTTGGAATAATCTCCTTTTTTATGTGAAAGGATAAATTTCTTCATTTATATTAATTTGACTATGCACTTTGATGTCAAATAAAATCATTTAATTTTTGTATGATAAATTATGAAGCATGGTTGTACTAAACTGTGTATTCTTATTTCTTATATATATATATATAATTATATGAAAATATATGTTGTACTACTACATATTTTATACCGAACAGTAAATACAAATTGTATTTTAGATTTTTCACTTACCAACAATGAATATAACAATATTATATATTTATATATATTATATTGTACTATATATATATATATATCTAAAAAGAATAAAATAATATCAAATACTGTAATCAAAATCATTTTTAATGATGTATCGAATCGTTGTATTGTTTGTTTTACTAGAAGGAAGTTTAAATGGAAATCTATTAGAAAGGAAATTTATGCATACTATTTACAGCTGTAAGTTGTGGGATGGCTATGTTGTGGAAGGTAGCAACTCTTCCACAAGCTGTAGCCTATGGAAAAGGTGTTGTCCTTCCACAGGCAACTCACCTTCCACACAACCACTATGTTAAGTAAAACATGAAATCTCTTGTTAAATATTTTAAATAAACCTTCGTTGTCTCGAATGTATTATGTGAATTATCTAAGCCTGCGTTTTTCTTGGAATTATTCTGTATTGCCTATATATATATCTGTGTATGCACTACTCTGTATTTAACAGTTTATATGTTGTTGAATAGAAACTCCATTGAATATGGGTTAACTTTTGTTTGTAAATTAATATTTCTGAATATGTAATATATCTATATATATATATACATATATATGTTTAAGTTTTATTTTTTTGAAATGAATATATATATATAACTGTTATAGCCAAGTGCTCCTTTTGAATATATAAATATAAATCTGAATTTTTAGATGAAACCATTTAAATTGGAAATTGTTTATACAAAATGAATTTTTACAATTTTGTATGCAAATGGAAAGACACACACACACACACACACACACACATATATATACATACATTTGTAATTTACACTTAGAATGTAAGTAATCTGATTGAATTGAGAAAATTGTTGGTTGTAGAATTAAATATAAACAACTTATTTTTTCTTACAGATTATTTCATTTTGTTGGATTTGTATATATAGATGGACATGCAAACCAATATAACAAACTTCGGAAGAAGAAAATGTGTTTCCAAAAAAAATCGTGAATGTTTGAAACTCAAACAATCTATGAGATGCTATATTTATTCTTTCTATGGAATTACTTCTGGGACAAGATGTCAAATGTGGGCTTCTAGAGACAACAATTTACTTTTTCTAAATTACCATTTTATTATTTATTGTTTGGCCAAGCTATTGTACCAGTGAAATAGATGGTTTTGAAAAACCTAGATTATATGTTATATATGTTTCTACCACATCATGTATGCAAGTATTATGTTATTCTAGTTTAGGAATGCATATAGGTATCAGACACACATTGAGAGATTCCCTTCTGCTTATACTGTTCCAAGTTGCTAAGCTTCTCGTGTAGGGTTGATGCTTTCTTTGTGTTAGGAAGAAACCCGAGGAAGTTCAGTACTTTGTGGTTGGGCGGAAAATAGTGCCTTAACCGGCTCACTCTTGGCCTTGGCTTGAACAAGACCTTTAGAGTCATGGCGATTGAGGATAGAGATTCTTATACTATATGGTACATTATGGATATAATTCTTTGTAAAATTCTTGTATGGCTTGCTTAGCCAATCTGTAAATGTAGATTTATCTTTATGGATGTAATTGTTGTATTGATGTAAAACTTATACTTGTAACACTGAAACAAATGTAATGTAACACCCCTTTTTGGTGTATGTGAATGAAGTGTAACACTCTTTATTGTATGAGATTAGTACTTCATTATTGTAACTTGTTATTGTACAATTATAGATACTTTATTTAATATATGCCTCATTTTCCTTATTTGAAATAAGCATTGTTTTTTGGAATACTATTTATAGTATGTGAGTTTTTTGTGTTTTACTGTTTTAGTTACCTTATTATTTATTTTTACCTCTTTTTCTTAATTTTTTTTTTCATTTTTGTTTATTTATTTTTCATTCTTCCACTCTTTTCTTTTTATTCCTCTTCTTTTTTATGATTTATTGTTTTTCTCAATACATTCTTCATCTTGTTGCTTTTCCTTTTCACTAACTATTCTTTATTTATTGATTTTTTTATTTGTTCTCTCTCAATTTCACTTACTCATTCTTTCCTTTTTTCTTCTCTTCGTCTCATGCTTGCTTTATTCTTTCTCTCTCTCTCTTTTTTGTTTTTTGTTTTAATGTCTCTACTTTCTATTGTTAAATTTTCTATAAATTTATTTCATTCCTTATCTATATACTATTCTTTTATTTTTTCCTACACTTTTAATATTATCTGTCTTTTTCTCTATGTTACTCTTTTTGTTTTTCTTATGTATGTTACCTTTTTTTTTCATTTGTGTATTTTATGTTAAATTAATTTCTCATTTTGTATCTATTTCTTTTTTCTTTAAATCTTTTATCATTTTTTTTGTTTGTCTTTTTTTAATCTATCATTTATTTTGTAGTTTTTTCATTCTTTCACATTTACACTCTCTCAATATCTATTATTTTGATTTCTTACATTTCCTTAGTTTGTGTGTGTGTGTGTCTATTTCTCTCTCTCTTTATTTGTATTTATTGTTTGCATGCCTATTTTAAAGATTCTTTATTTCTTCACCAATATTTCTCTGTTTTTGTTTCTCTTTTTTTATTTGTCATTTTTTCAAACACTTTTAATCTTTATCTCTATGTTTGGAATTTTGTCTCTTCCCACTTTATTTATGTCTTTTATGTCTTTCTAAATTTGTTTATTTTTTATTCAAATTGTTTACGAGAGTATATTTTTGTTGTCTCTCTATCTTCATTCTCTCTGTCTCTTTTTATGTTTTGGTCATTCATTATTTATGTATTCATCTTTATCTTATTTTTTAAAAAGTTTTTTAACTTTAATTATTATTATTTTGATATTTTTATTGTTTTTGTCTACTTTTTGTCTTTTACTTTCTCTCACAAACTTTCTTTTATTGTCTCACCATGTCCCTATCTTTTTCTCTCTATCTCTCTATTTATTTCTTTTATTTTTATTTTTTACTTTTTATCTTTCACTTCTCATTCTAGTTATTTTATATCTAGATCTATTTTCCTATTATATTTCCTTGTATCTAATTTATCAAGCCCATTCCTTCCTTTCATGTTTTCTCTTTCTTTCTTTTTCTTCTTCAATTTTTAATATATGACATGTTTTCGATCAGTTGACAATGCTAGAGACATAGATAGTAATTGATTTATCTATGCTAAAATTGAATTAAAAAATTGATCTCCATACCCTCATTCTCTCTTAAGAAGGAATAGAAGTCAGGTTTGTCCCAGAGCCCACATGAATAATGAGGAGGCTTAAGTCATAAGTAAGTATGCTCCCCATGGTCTTGGATTTGATTTTGAAGTTTAGGTTTACTGATGCACATGGTTTGCGAGTTGTTGCATAGATCGTCAAGGGACTAGTTTCACCCCAACGTGACAACCCTTCTTGACTCCAACTTGGTAGAATGTAAGACCAAAGTAAGGCAGGTTAGGTGTTGGGTTGGGTCGTAGGGATACCCTTGAGTCAATAAAAACAAGAAAAAATGTTAATACTTTTTTATTGCATTTGAAAGGGGTTTGGATTGGAATATTTTGATTAATTGAAGGTTAATTTGCAAAAAAATCATAATGTGATTTTAGTGTACTTGTTGATCGATACACCACAATCCATTCGTATTAAGTTACATAACATCCTTCTCCTCTACCCTTTAGATCACATGTTCTTTAGAAGAATTTTTATCCTTGTGGCTCAATTCAACCATTTCCCACCCCAACTTGGCAAAATGTAAGACCAAGGTAAGGCAGGTCGGGTGTCGAGTTGGGTGATGGGATACCCTTGAGTCAATAAAAAAGAATCATCCCTGTGACCCAACTCAACCCTTTTTAACCCCAACTTGGAAAAATGTAAGACCAAGGTAAGATGGGTTGGGTGTTGGGTTGGGTCACAGGAATACCCTTAAGTCAAAAAAAAAAGAAGAGAGAAAATTCCATACTTTTTTATTGTCTTTGAAAGTGGTTCAGATTAAAATATTTTGATTTTATGTTTCCCATGGTTTTGGGTTTGAATTTGAGGTCTGAGTTTACTAGATGCACGTGGTTTTTGGGTTGTTGCATACATCCCCAAGGAACTAGTCTTGTCTTAGTGTGACACCTCTTCCCGACCCCAACTTGGCAGAATGTAAGACCAAGGTAAGATGGGTTGGGCATTGGGCTGGTTCGTAGGGATACCTTCGAGGCAAAAAAAAGAAATATAAATTCATAATTTTTTATTGTTTTTGAAAAGGGTTTGGATTGGAATATTTTGATTAATTGTAGGTTAATTTATAAAAAAATTATAATGTGATTTTAGTGTACCTGTTGATTGATACACTAACAATCCATTTACATTAAGTAGCATAACATCCTTCTCCTATGCTTTTTTGTTCAAATGTGACTTAGAAGAATTTCTCTCTATGACCTAGCTCACCTCTTTCTGACCCCAACTTGGCAAAATGTAAGACCAATGTAATGCAAGTTGGACATTGGGTTGGGTCATGGGGATACTCTTGAGTCAACTATAAAAAAGAAGAGAGAGAAGTCCATACCTTTTTGCCTTTGAAAGGGGTTTGGATTATAATATTTTGATTAATTGGAGACCGGTTTACAAAAAAATCATAATGTGATTTTTGTGTACCTATTGATTGATACACCAACAATCCATTCGTATTAACATAACATCTTTCTCCTTTGCCCTTTGGATTAAAAGTGCCTTAGAAGAATTTCTATTCTCCTTCATGAAATTTGCATAACACTATTACAAAGGGGAAGATAAGTGTATTATAGAATCAACCCAAAACTAAAGAGGGATGGAAAATAATGAACCAAAATAAGTAAAATCAAAGAATTATTTTTCATAGGATTGAAATTTAGAATCCATGGTTTCACCAATCAAAATTTTTTTCTTATTTTTTCTCACATCTTTCTATCTTTTATTTGTTATCTATTTTTGTCATTTTCTCAATTATCTCTCTTTGTCTATCTTCCTTGCCCATTTCTATATTTTTACATTTTTACATTTTTTTTTCAATTTATCTCTTTATTCTCTCTCGCTTGTTTGTTTGCTCACTCACTCTCTATTTTTTTTATTCTCTCCATCTATCTTTATCTTTCTCTTGTTTCATTTTTTGGTCATTTTATTTCCTTTTTATCTTTGTATGTAGATTTTTTAGTTTCTCCCTCCCTCTATTTATCACTTTTTTTTTCTCTTTTTGTTACTCTATTTTTTTTAATAACCTTTTGTTTGTTTGCTAAGGTTGATTGAGCATTCCTTGTAAGTCACATAATTTTCATTTACTTGGTCATGTGGGGTGTATGTAGAGAGATTGATATTTTGGACATATTCATGGAAAATAGGTATTTGTAGTGTAATTTTTATTCACGATAATATATTGTGTGGATAGTTTTGGAGGCTTGGTTTTTCACTAGTGCAGATTTTTCTACAATATATCTTGTCATCTTATTTGTATGTTTGTTTATTCTTTTACATATTTTTCACACATGAAGTTTTGTGGAAATAGTTTTATATTGATGCAAAGTTTTATTCCTTTGGTATCAAAGCCTAGTTGTTACATTGTGGGAAGAGATCACTTTAATATTGTTTTTTTTTTTCAGCATCACTTTAATATTGTTAACAATTGGAAGGAGTAGATTTTTGTGCACAATTAATTCCATGGATTTCTAAGAAAATAATAAAGGCATTTTGAAAATAATTCTATACAATTGTAAATTTTTATGTATAAGATTATATTTAGTGATAAAAAGATTTCAACTATACCTATTTTAGCTGAAAGATTTTGGGGACTAGGCCTTGGCCCGATGACCAAATGAACAGGCGGTCACAACCAACATGTGGAGACTAATGCAAATTGTTCATTGAGGTAGGTGAACAAAAACTATTCATAAGGCCACCAAACAAGTTATCGAGAGTCAATAAGAAAGAAACACATGGTTAATTAGGATTTTCTTAGTAGGAAACATGAAAAATTAAAAAAGTTGTTGAGGCTTCCCTTGTGGGCTTGAATAAGTTAAATTCTACATACATAAATCCAAATAAAGCTAGAGGGAAGCACATAATGCACAATCTAGGGGGTTAATGAGTTGGGCACCATGGCTTATTAACACATAGGTTAGAAAAGGGATAGATTTGCATGGGGTCAAATGATCAGAATGAGCTTAGAAAAAGGGAGGTCAAGATGATTTCTAAGGGAAAATAATGACAATAATGACGTGCTACACAAACTTCTTTATACCTCAAACACTAGAAATTGGATATTGTTCCCAAGACATCTAAGCCTTTATATGTTGAAACCTTCACAAAGAAACATGTAGTATCTACCTTGAAGTCTTAGACCAAACCAAATATTTATAATCTAAAGGATTGTTTTTCTATAGGTCGTATTAGCAGTTTAATTTGTATGTTAAATTATAACAACTCAAATTGAATTGTATGTATGGTGGAATTGTTATTGAAATTATATATGGAAGCTCTCTAAGATATGAAACTCATAACTATAAATATAATTTACATGTATACATAATGTATAAGATTGTATAGATGATGGAATTGTTATTGAAATTATACCGAGAAGCTCTCTAAGATCGAAAATGCAAAACTATAAACATAATTTACATGTATGGGTGAACCCACAATAGTGGTTTACAATTTTTGGCCAAACTAGACACTAAAATTATTATTTTTAACTAAATCTTCACATTCAGGTACCTATAGCGGCTAAACCATGAGGAATTTGAAGATGATGAAAACTAGTCTCATCACATTTTGTCTGTAGATTCTAAAAATATTTTTTTCAAAATTTTTGGAATCAGATTGCACTTCTTTTTCCATCTCCCACGAAAATGGTTTTTTTCAAAAATAACATTTTTAAAATGAGCATTACCGTTATAACACATAATTTTTTTCCATGAAGGATAAAATTCTAATTCTTTTGAATTTAGATTTGAACTCCAATATCTAGTGCTTCCACTTGGTTAGATAGTTTTTTATTGAATATTTTTTCTTTAATCAAGTTTTGAAGTCAAACCAATTACAATTCAGACATAGGCGACTGTATAACGCGTAACTTTTTTGTATATATCAAAATTCAATTTTTTTTTGTTGGATCAAAGACTTCAATATCTAGTGTACTCATATTTTTCAATTTTTTTTATAATCTACTATTTTTCCACATGTGCAGAACAAAGACTTCATTTTCGATGAAGAACCTATGTTTAATAAAACTAAAAAACAAATACATAATAAAATCAAAACATATTAAAATTATATTTGTTGGATAGCTCATTCTGAGGACTATCTAATTCTAGAAAGGGTTTCTAAAGACTTCTCCATTTTCATCCTCAACCCGAGCTCTGAAGCGTAAAAATAGACTTTTTTTGTGTCTCAGGAGGGGATGAGGGGCAAGGGGGGGTTCGAATGAACCCCTAAGGGTTGAGCGAACCCGAGGTTCTTGAACAAAACCTATTCAAGGGTTCGCTTAGACCCCCTTTATATCATTGTTTGTTTTTTTGACCAAAATTTAAAGGGGTTCACTCAAACAGGTTCAAGCAAACCCCTAATGCGTTCGGTCAAACCAGTAGGTTCGTACGAACCCCCAAAATCACTTTTTTTTTCTTTGGGGTCATTTTTTGTGAGTTTTCCTTCCTCACTTGAATTGTAAACCACTATTGTGGCTTCACCCGTATACATAATGTATAAGATTTGAATGGAGTTTTACATTATATATAAATATCTAATTGAATATGTATTTGTCTTGGTTGTTAGTATTAGACTAACAATAGTCAAGACTTGCAATAAGATTTTCACTTTTAAAGAAGGGTGATTTAGCAAACACTATTGATAATCTTAGCTTCTTACAAACTAAAGTAGAGATGAATGTTTGATTTCAAACAAAGGTTTAAATGAAAATTAAACATAGCTTACTAATGGTTAAAGTAGGGACTTTGACTTATGGACTATGGACTTTAGATGAAGGAACATTTACCGTGTACCTAAAATACTTGGACCCAACCATTGTGTTGGAATATTACATCTTAGTATATTATATATTAATATATTAATAAATAAGTGATGGTTATTTTTATGATAAAAAGTTGAATAAATAATTGTCAGGTCGTTAAAAAGGAAGAAGCTTATTAAAAATAATACAAGCAAAATTTAAATCCTCTTAGATTCATCACAATATAATATTGTATATTATTTTGTGTATCATGGTGTAATCTCAATTTTATGCTCTACCATTTTTCAAATTGTGATTAGAGACAACATTTGGAAGCGGAATATGGATAGACAAAATGTAGGTGGTTGTGTGGGAGAAGTTAGCATGAGAGACCTTATCCCCATCATGAACACACTACATTAACACAAGTAGTTAAAACTTGTGAGCTTAGTAGCACAAGGGAAAAAACCCACAACCACACTAGCTTAACAAGGATTTGGAGCATGAAGTCACCGGCATGAATGCCAATAGCTTCAACACAAAGGTTTAAACCTATAAGCACAACCAATCAGTGAGAGTACAATTCTTGCAATCACAATGGCTAAGTGGGAGCTTGAACCTTGATGTATACAATAAGAATTCCATGATTTAACCATCACATTATGCCATGAATGACTAGTATTTATTAATATTTTACAATAATATAATTTTCTAATAATTAAATGTTCTAAGATCTCCTAACCATTGTGCACAAATGGGAACCTAATTCTAAACATAAATGGGGTCAAGATAGTATATGTTTCAATATCCTTTCTTAAATTTGTAAGTAAGAGGATGCCTAGTAGAGATGTAGGGCTCATGAACAATCTATACTTACAAAAATTTAGACTTAAATAGTTACCTAAACAATCAATATTTTCAACCATTATACTATACTCTTAACAATAATATTAATATAATTTAAATTGTAATATTTTAATTCTTTTTTTAAAAAATACCAAAATTTAATTATCTTCTTATTATGAAGTTCTCTAGCTTTGGTGGATAAAGTTTGTAGAGGGAAAATAACATATTTGATTAACTTCCAAAGGATCCTTATTGGAAAAGTAAAAAACAAGAGATACAAAATATAGAACTCTAGCCATTATAAAGCAAAACCCATGAAGGAGCGAAAACTAACATAAAATAGGTCGATAACTAAAAATAATAATCACACAACAATAGCCAAAGCATACAAACCAGACCATTGCCTATTGCTTGTAAGTCATCCCCTAACCACCAACACCAACTCTAGAACTTGAAGTAGAAGCACCACCACCCAAGTCTTCTCCAATAAATGGACATCTTCCAAAACCAAGCCATCTTTATCCCTAATCCCAATGACCACGTTGGAGACATTATCATGATTCGCTAGGGCCAAGAATAGTAGTACCCTATGAATCACTTATAGGTGATCCCACAATACTGGTTTACAACTTTTGGCCAAACTATACACTGAATTGATTTTTTCTAATTAAATCTTCACTTTTGGGCGCCTATAGCGACTAAAGTATGAGAAATTTGATGATGATGCAAACTAGTGATTTGTGATATTTTGTCTGTAGATTCTAAATATATTTTTTTCAAAAATTTTGGAATCATATTGTGCACTTCTTTTTCCATCTCCTTTGAAAATTAGTTTTTTCAGTAAACACCATTTTTAAGGAGTGATGCTCACCGTATACAACATAACTTATTTTCCATGAAGGATAAAATTCTATTTTTTTTAATTTAGATTTGTAAATATGATATCTAACACTTTCATTTGGTTTCATAGTGTTTTATTGAATATTTTTTCTTTAATCAAGTTTTGAAGTCAAACCAATTCACAATTCAAACATAGGCAGATTATATACAACATAACTTTTTTTGTATGTATCAAAATTCAAATTTTTTTTTTGTTGGATTAAGAACTTCAATATCTAGTGCATTGATATTTTTTAATTTTTTTTGATAATCTGCTATTTTTCCACATGTGCAAAACAAAGATCTCAATTTTCGATGAAAAACCTACATTCACAAAAAATAAAAATAAATATAATAATAAAATTAAATTTATTTAAAATTTTACTTTTTGGGAAGCTTATAGTAAGTACTACATACTTACAAAAAATAAATTTTAAATGAATTCATTTGATCCCCCAAAAGATAAATCAAAAGTGGTTTTTTATCAACATTTTGATAGGTGTAAAGGAGACTTCGTCATAGGTATGGTTTAAAACTCACAGGGTTCTATCTAAGGGGGTTTGATCTAAGGTGGTTCGATCAAACTCTCTTCAATTTGAATCCATTAAATGGAACTTTTCAAGGCTTAAATCATTATATTTTATAAAAATATGCGATTTCAGCAAAAGTCAAGATCTCCCAAAAATTGTAAACCAATATTGTGGGATCACCCTTATGTGTGTTGCATTGAATGCGACAACTTTAGCCCATCCAAATATGGAAAAGTAAAGGATAAATGACTCTATTAAAATAAGTCACTAGAGATGTTTGACCACCTTCCCCAAATCCAAGCAAAATGCCTACAAGTTATCCACACTACAATGCAATGTTAAAATTTCCTTAAGAATGAAAGCTATACACCATATCTAGAGATCATGAATCCAAAAGATCTCCCATCTTGAGAAAAAGAGGAAATGCAAGTGAAATAAATGTTTAGTTCATTTTTTTTATTTTTCCTACACAGGTTTGATTTTAACGAGCAAAGATTCATAATTGCTTATTCAATAATGTTTAGTAGTAATTGTATGTTCTCCTTTTCAATGGTTGTTGAAACTTCTAATCTTGAGTCGGAGTATCAAATTTCTAACATGTACCTTATACCTATCAAAGATCTCTTGGATATTGCAACCTTCATTCCTCTTGTAGCCACCAAACAACAATTAATTTTGGGGCCTCTATTTCTAATGTCCATATTTGGGAAATGTGAACAATTTAATTTTTGGATAAAATTTATTGTTAGTAGATGAATTTGAAAATGTATGAGAAAAAAAAAAAGGAAAATGATAAGATAACAGTTAATAGAGAAGTTGTTGAAGGAAATTTGTCAAATTTGTAGCATTAATATAGTTAAGGAGGAAGAACATAATAGAGAAAAGGAAGTGTAATAGTAGTATAGATATAGGTAAGCAAATAGCAACTCTAGATGACAATCATATATAGCGAGAACAATCTTTGTAATCAATTTGTAACCCTCTTTTTGCAAAATTTATTTTGGATAAATAGAAAAATATGTTTTCTCTATTTTTATGTGGCATTCTTTCTCCTTTGGTCCCCATTCTTGTTTTAGTTTGGATTTATTCCAACAAATTCCTTAGGAAAGCTACATTGGTAGGGGACAGATTTGAGGAAGTATGAGGAGATAATGCAAGGGGCGGTGCGGCTGAAAGAGAAGGGGGCTGATAGAAGTGTAAAATATGTTAAAAACCCCAATTAGTAAACAAATGTTTGAAAATAAAAATAAACTAGTGTATGGGTGAGCAACTGAGAAGTGCACGATTGGTTGGAAACCATGAGAATTTTAGAGAATTGGCAGATAATGAAGGGTGACTTGTTTAAAATCTGACGGCAATAAAAATAGCGCGCGGTGGAAGGTGACAAGACGTGCAGAAGATAGGAAATGATCAGAGAGGATGTGCGAGGTTGGGAGGAGATAAGCAGGGAATATTTGAAGCAAACATTGGAAAATTAAAGGCCGACGAAGGATGAAAGGAAACGCGGGTATAAGGAGTTAGCAAGCGTTTCAAAGCAATCAAAGGCGATGTCTGAGAGGAAGATAAGTTGGTTTTTGCTTGCATTCTCACGTGTTGACGTTTGGGGCGATTAAAACCTGTGAATCGATGTATAAGAAGCTAAGGAGACAGCGTACAAGGTCAAAGTTTGGTTGTTCTATAATTTAAATAGCATAGCAGATATCTATAAGTGGGATTCGATGGTACAAGGCCGATTGAGGATGAACACCGATAAGAGAAGGGCAGAATTGAGTGGAAGGCAATGGATGAAGACAAACGATGTCTGAAATACAATGTAAAGTGGGCAGTGTGGTGAATTCTGGAACATCTTGCATATTAAAGAATTAAACATATAAAATGCAGAGAGATGGTGCGAGAGTATGAAGAGTTAGAATGATGGAGAGACTAAGGGCTGGAGCAAAGAAAGGCAATGGAGTTGCCCGTAAGTCTGAATTGTATTTTCTTGAAATCTGAAGAATAAAGTAGCGTATTTGATGTGTTTTGTTGTGCAGTTATAAATCGATTGTTAATTTGACACATGTAATTGTCAAATTTGGATAAATCATCTATGAAGTTTGTTTGTAATCTGTAATTCAGGAGTTGTGTGAAAGTGTGTTTTTTCTTCTTCATCATACTTCATCGTCACATCAATGCCCCACGTAAACTGTTGCATATTGATATAAGAATTTTTGTAATCATACAAAATTTATAATATTAGTCTCATGAATAAGATTAAAGAGACAAGAAGGTATAAGGTATAAAATTTATTTTCATAATAAAATTTATTTTAAATGAGAGCAGTGTACAAATCAAAGAATAACAACAAAAATACAGATACTTTAATTATCATCTATAGATTTCAATAATAAAATATATTTCTTGGATTTATATTTTCTTCACTATTATTTCATAGAGCTTACTGAATATAGATTTTTTTGGACATTTTTCTTGTGTATTTTTGAATGTTTGAATGTAAGAGAATATAGGCATCAAAATTTGCAATGATTTAGTTGAAGTTCTTTATGATTTGAATAGTGGATACCAAGGGATTAAATTACACTCTCTTACACAAAATATTTCAACATACTTCATATCAAATCTCTTACTGTTTTATATTTATATACTTTATTTAATTGAATATGTCAAATAGTTAAATTTTTAAGCTTAAACCGTACACAAGAAAATTAATGAGACCGCCCACTTTAAAATACTCCTAAAAATGATGTTAATGAAGTATCTTACAAACAATTAGGATTACACTAGGATTAGCATTAGGGTTACAATGTTAGAGATTCGGTTAAGATTAGAATTAGGATTAGCATTAGGGTTACAATTATAATTAAGGTTAGGATTAGGGTTACAACTACAATTAGGGCTAGAGTTACAATCAAGGTTAGTGTTACAATTATGATTACTAATAGAATTAGGGTTATATTTAGGGTTAGGGTTAATACAAACTTTGTTTAATTATTCTTAACTCTTTGCTCCATAACAAATTTGGAGATGCAACACCACACATCATGCAAGGCTCACCCAAAGTAAACTCAATGCCCTAACAAGATGCCTCATCTCAACCCATGCCATAAAATTGAGTACTCCTTTTATATCTACTCAAAGTGCTTAGAATTCTTTACATCTTCATGATGTAAGGAGTGGTGAAATCAACTTGCAATGTCTTATCCTTTGTGAATTCTTCATTTTTCATCCAAAAAGAGAAAACATATATATAGTTTGATTTCAACGACATTCTATCATGCTTAGTCAACTAGGGTTAGGGTGCAATTAACCTTAGGGCTAGCATTTAATTGGGGTTAGGGTTAGGATTCATTTAGCTTAAGGGTTTAAATATGGTTCAATTAGGATTCAATTAGGGTTGGGGTTCAACTTAGGTTAGGGTTAGGATTACGGTTTTAGGATAAAGCTTGGGGTTAGGGTTGGGATTAAGGTTAGGGTTAGAGTTCAAATAGGTTTAGGGTTAGAGTTAGGGTTCAAATAGGATTAGGGTTAAGGTTATGATTATAATTACGGTTAGGATTCAATTAGGGTTGGAGTTTAATTAAAGATAGAGTTCTAGGATAAAGCTTGGGGTTACAATTAGAATTAGGGTTAGGGTTACGATAAATGTTTGAATAAACATTTACATTAGGGTTAGTTGTAAGGTTAGAATTATGATTATAATCAGGGTAACACTTGCATTTGTAGTTAAGGTTAGAGTTAGCGTTCAAATAGGATTAAGATTAGAATTACATTAGGGTTGGGGTTACGATAAAGTTTAGGGTTCAAAGTTTAAATTTAACATTTGCATTAGGGTTAGTTGTAGAGTTAGAACTATGATTATAATTAGGGTAACACTTATGGTTATGGTTAAGATTATGGTTAGGGTTAAATTAAAGTGAGGGTTTAATTGAGGTTAGGGTTCAATTAGAGTTAGGATTAGGGTTTAATTAGGGTTAGGGTTCAATTAAGGTAATACTTATAATTATAGTTAGGGTTGTAGATATAATTATGATTACTATTAAAATTGGTGTTATAGTTAGTGTTAGAATTAGTGACATGGTAGGTTAGGATTATGGTAAGACTTGGGTTTAGAGTTAAGATGCAGGCTAGAGTTAGGGTTAGGGTTCTAGGATAAAGCTTTGGGTTACAATTAAGGTTGGGGTTTAGATAAGATTAGGGTTCAAGCACAGTTAGGATTCAATTAGGACTTAGTTAGATATAAGATTAGGGTTCAATTAGGATAAGGGTTAGTGTTAAGGTTAGGGTTCAATTAGGGTTAGGATTTAATTAGGGTTCAAAGTTAGGGTTAAGATTCAATCAAATTTCAATAAGGATTAGAATTAGGGTTAGGGGTAGAGTTCAACTAGGGTTACTCTTTGGTGTTTAATTAGGGTTTAGGGTTAAGGTTAGTGTTCAATTAGAGTTAGGGTTTTAATTCAATAAGTGTTAGGGTTAGGGTTTAATTAGGGTAAATATTAGTGTTGGTGTTAGGATTCATTAGGGTTTAATTAGGGTTAATGTTCAATTAAGGCTACATCATAATTAGGGTTAGGGTTAAATTATAGTAATGATTAATATTAGGGTTAAGGTTCAATTAACATTCAATTAGAGTTAGGGTTCAATTAGCGTTATAGTTTGATTAAGGTTAGTGTTCAATTAATGTTAAGATTTAATTTGAATTATGATTAGGGTTTATTTAGGGTTATTATCAAGGTCAAGGTTAGGTTTGATTAGGGTTAGAGTTCAACTAAGATTTAGGGTTCAATTAGGATAAGGGTTAAGGTTTTAAGGTTATAATTCAATTAAGGTTAGTGTTATTAGTGTTATGGTTTAATTAGGGTTATGACTCAATTAGGGTTAGGGTTAAGGATGAATTAGGGTTAGGGTTCAATTAAGGTTTAATTAGGGTTATTTGATAAAACTTGGGGTTAGGGTTAGTTTTGGGGTTCAAATAAGGTTTAGGGTTCAATTAGCATAAGGGTTATTGTTCAATTATAATTAGACTTTAATTAAGATAATGGTTAATGTTAGGGTTAGGGTTCAATTAGGGTTGAACTTGACATTAGGGTTAGGTTTTGGGTTTAAATATAATCATGGCTAGCCTTACACTTAGGGATCAAGTTCATGTTCAATTAAAGTTAGGGTTCAATTCAAGCTATGATTTAATTAAGGTTCAAGTTTACAGTTAGAGTCTAATTAGGGTTAAGGTTCAATCAAAATTTAATTAGGGTTAGGTTTACTATTAGGGTTCAATTAGGGCTATGGTTCAATAAGGGTTAGGGTCAAATTAGGGTTAGAGTTTAATTAGGCTTATAATTCAATTAGGGTAAGGGTTAGGGTTAAGGTTATAGTTTAAATTAGGGTTAGGGTTAAGGTTAGGATTATGATTCAATTAGGGTTAGGGTAAGGATTATTTGATAAATCTTGGGGTTATGGTTAGTTTGACGATTTAAAGAAGATTAAGGTTAAGGTTAGGGTTATAGTCCAATTAGGGTTAGGATTAGCATTAGGGTTCAATTAGAGTTAATGTTAGTATTAGGGTTAGTGTTAATATTAAATTAGGGTTACGATTCAATTAGAATTAGGGTTAGTATTAGGGTTTAATTAGGATTAGGGTTACTGTTAGAGCTAGGTAAGGGTTAGGGTTACTATTAGGGCACTAATACATTTGACTGCAAAATCCGATGAAACTGTCCAACGAAATATGTAAAATTCGATGTTCGTCGGGTGCTTGTAAAATTTGATGTGTAATTTCTATTTTTTTGAAAGTTTATCCTCGACGTTCATTGAAATGTCGGCTATCATTTTCATCAAATTTTTGACAAACATGAAAAATTAAAAAAATCAAATTGTGGCCGACACAAAGAAAAGCGAGTTCCCGCCTGATTTATTGCGACAGTGTTTTTCTCTATTTGAGACAGTTTGTGGAGAATTAAGGATGATTTTCTTGGGAAAAATCAGAAAAAATTCAAGAAGATATCACCAGGTTGAGGGTAGTCATTGTTTTTTTGCATAATTCAGTTGTGAAGTTAGATTTGTAGTTCCAGGTTTGAAAATCATATTTTAAAGCAACATCTCATCAAATTTTAGTTTTAGAGGTTAAGGGTTTTGAGAATTTCATGTCCAGATTTTGTTATTGGAATCATAATAAGATCACAACCAAGGAGCAGTTCTTGTAATTATGTGATCCATAACTCTAATAGGTCATGTGGCAAAGTTGTGCTATAAAATATAGGGATGCATTCTTATTGTATTACAAGTTTAATGTGGCTATGTTGTGATAGAAATGGAGTATATATAATGTATAATAGTTAATTCAAGGTTATTATAATGTAGGTGCATCGATCATTGGGTGCATTTAGGTTGTCTCAAGTTTAGTTAGGATGTAATTATAGCAATATCGAAGAGTGATTACCTCTTGCTGAAATAAAGAGCCTATAACTTTGGTTGATATGCAGAGTGTTTGTGTTATATCAATTGTGTAGTGCATTCAAGTACAACCCATGTTTAATGGGCTATTCTAGAGAGTGATCAAGATTTTCTAAACCTTATGAATGTTGCTTGAAATATATTTGCATAATCTGAAATTCCTTCAGAGGCTTTTAAAGTATCAATGTATCCTATATAGGGTTTAGAATGATTTCTTTTAATTAAAAATAAAATAAATGATGTATTTCCCTGTAATTAGATAATGTGGAGATCTCTAAATCTTCCCAGCACACTATCCTCTTTGGCTGTATTCATTACTCAACTACTGGGTTTACATGAGCATCTTTAATATCTTCACTTATTACATGGCTTTTTAAATAGATTTCATTCTTTGCTTTAATCCTTTTCATGGTAACCCATGAGTTCCATAATCCACCTTCAATCTCTTCTAAGAACGGTGGCTGAAGCTAGACTGCATAGTATGCATATAAAGCAAGTCCTTCATACCTGCCATTGTTCCAAACCACCACTCACTACTTTGCTTAAAATGTTGCCTCCATAAGCACAATGGCATGTTTTAAAATCATGGTTTCTAGTGATTGACCATTAAGGTCACCACTTTCATCATGAAGATACAATGAGATTTTTGTCTTCAAACTCAAGGCATTATGCAAGATAACATTGTGAATTGTTTGTTGTGTACGATTTGATTTTCTTGCACATTTACTACTTTGCTAACTTTCTTTAAGACTGGGTATTGCACCCTCAGCTGCAATCTCAAACAACTCACTCACTATCACTTGAAGATTCCTTTCATGAGCATCCTTCTATAAAATCAAACTATGCCCTATAGACTGCCTACTTACTACAGAGGACTCATTGTTTCATGGTATTGTAGTTCATAAGATCCTTCAACCTTATTGACACTACTTCACAGTCCACAAGGTATTATTCACTATTTTCCCATCTTTGGCGAGTCTCAAAACACTTCTCAAACATGCAATCCACTACCTCCATTATACAATATTAATGGCTAAGAAGAAACATTGAACCTATGATTACCACTGTTACTTCATTTGGACAGTCATTCCCTAATTGCATTTGCCTTGTCTAACACTACCAAAAGCATTTGAAAATAAGGTTAGCAAGGGGGTAAGGAAACTCACTATTAAAATCTCCACTTTACTATACAGGTTTGAGATTTATTATCTTTAATCCTTTACTTTCTGACCTATTTTGACATCACATCTCAAATGGTATCATTCTTCTTGCGTAGATTGCATTTACAAATGTCCACTAAAGCCCATGAATTATTGCTTGTTATTAGCTACGAAATATTTAGATTGCAAGATTTTGTTATTTATTACCTACAATGTCTCAATCTTTCTGGTATTGCAACCTCACTAATCCGCTATAGTTATTATTTATGTTTCTATGGAGGCCTAGGGTTTGTACCCTAATCATGCTCTTACCAATGCTTCTGTTGTTTTTTATTAGGGCTCTCTCAATGCTGAGGGCCCTAGGGATAAACTCGTCATAAGAAGTGACACATTGCATCTTTAACTAAAAGGATAAACTGAGTATTGACATTATGATTAAATTTATTTGCTCCTTAGGAATGGGTCACTTGCTCTTACTAGCTCGCTACCTCCATTGTTGTAGGAATTTTGTGATCAAGTTCAATATTCTGATTTTAAGAGTCTTAACGGTTGGAAATTATAGTAAAATTAGAATTTAATAAGTTTTGGAATTAGCATTTTAAAGTGTTTTTTGGGGTCATTAACTTCAGACTATCTTCTCTTTTGCAGGGGTGGTTGCATGCCAAATTATTTTGGTGTAAAATATCAAAATTATTAGATTATGTTACCTATCTATGAATAAAAATTATTGGAGTGTGAGTTTGATATTTTTTGAAGATCTAAATAGTCAAGCTTGGTAAAGAAAAATCATATCAAATAATATTAGTCCAGAACAAAATGGAGAGACACTTGATAAATTGTGGGCTAGATTGAAAAGAAAGGGTGATGGGAAATGTTATTGTCCTTGCACTAATTGCAAGAGCTTAAAGAAGAGATGACTTTTAATTACAACAATTGAGAAACATTGTAGGCAGCATGGTCACGTTGAAGGGGGCATGATTATCGTCCATTGGTAAGTTGTTCATTATATGTGTTTATATTGATTGAATTTTTAAATGTTTATATTGTTTTAACATTATATATATATATAATCACTTGGTCATGATCATGGTTTATTTGTGTCTATCATTAATATAAAGGTGGGGCGCCCTAGGGCAGATGATGTGGATTATCACGGCCCGGAGAATGTGGTTTTGCAAGCGGATGAACATGGAGCTGTGAATATCAAAGATGAATTTAATGATCATGTGGAAGAAGATGATCATGCGCCAGAAAACACAGTTGAAGATGGTACGAATACATTGATCCATGACACATTTAGTGGCAGAGCTGATCATGATGATCAAGATGACTTTGATGATGTTCATGATTTACCTGTACTTGAGAAGGCATACGATCCCCTTTATGAAGGCTCTGAAACAACTCTTCTCTCTATTGTATTGTTTTTGAACTTGAAGGTTATGAATGGTTTATCAAACATAGAAATCTCACGGATATTAAGGTATGTCATATATGTCATCTTTTTTCATCTATTTTAATTGTTGTTAGTTCATCACTAGTAAATAAAAGATGAAATATGTACCCTAATATTCTTTCTATGAACACATTATTTTTTGTTGTAGATTGATTGGTGAATTTTTGTTACCACCATCAAATATTTTACCTCACTCATACCGAGATTTATGTGCCATTATGAAAGATATCGGAATGGAGTATCAAGCAATAGATGCATGTCTCAATAATCATATTATATATCATAAACAACATGAATATGCAACAGAATGCCCAGAATGTCATATCAGTAGATATTGAACAGATCAACTGAAAAAAAAAGGTGCCTCGCAAGGTTCTTCGTTATATTCCTATTATTCCATGTATGCAACGATTATTTAGGAGTGAAAGCTTAACGCAATTGATGGATTACCATGAACAGAATAGAAGTGGAGATTACATTCTTCAAATGCCTACTGATGGTTCTGCATTTAGGGACATGGAGGAAAAATGGCCACACTTTAAAGAAGAACCTCGTAATCTTAGGCTTTCATTGGGAGCGGGCGGTGTTAATCCATTTGGAGAGCTGAGATCTATTTACTTAGTGTGGCCTATTTTTGTTATCAACAATAACATTCCTCCATGGATGTCAATAAAGAGGGAGCACACAATGTTGTCAATGATTGTTCTAGGTATTTGTTTACATCAATTTTCTTTAACGTAGTAGCATCTCATTTGTCTTATTTGTTGCATAATGACTTATATTTTTTTCATTTTATAGTACCAAGTTAAAGATGAATGTATATATTGAGCCTTTTTATCGGCGAGTTACTAAAATTATGGAATGAATTGTCTCACTATGTGTGGCGTCTCAAACCAATAGGACAAAGACAATTTCAATTCCATGCAATGCTTGTATGGACAATTCATGATGCCCCAGGGCTAACACATTTTGTGGTATGTTATAATGTTCGACTACACTTTAACAATATTTAATTTGATGAAGTAGATATCATGAATGTTTTTAAAATAATCTATTCATTATATATAATTATAAAAATTGACATATTTAATCCAATTATATATCATCTTGCAGGTCTTCAAACAAAGGGAAAATTTGCATGTCCAATTTGTAGTCCAAAGATGAAATCTCGTCGTTCAACAAGTTTAGGAAAGCAGGTGTTTGATGAGTATAGGTACTTCCTCCATAGAAATCATAAGTATCGAACTACTGAAAAACATCTTTTCAATGGGAAAGAGGAGACTACATCAAAACCACGAAGAATGTCACCTCACCTATGGAAGTTGGAATATAATAGAATCAATCGTTAAGGTTATACATGAGGATCAAATTGTTTATCCTATCATATATGATATGTTTTGAATTTATATTTTATATTGTGTTGTGTTTCACTCATGTTATAATGGACAATGATTGTCGTTGTTAGTTGTTTAACTTATATGCTTCATGAAGGTCGTCCCGAGGCATTAATGGTGAAGCTTCCACGAGGGACTAAAAGTTATCAGGGCAATTGTGGTTTGCCCTACTATGAGTAGCTACAAATTGTGCATTTTTTTTTGATACAATGCATATCAGAAAGAATATAATAGAAATGTTATGGAAAATATTGGATGGAAGGCATGAAAAAGAAAAAAATATCAAAATTTGTAGTGACATTCAGAAATGAAATCATGCAATGAAAAAATGTCATTCAATTAAATAGTGATGGAGACCAAATTAATATAGAGTGCCCTTCATGGTTGATATAGGCAACAAAGCAATGCTATAAAAGAAGTCATACAAAAAAATTGATTTCCCACTAGATTTGTTGTGAAAATAAACAATATCATAACAAAGAAAGGTGAATTTGGGTCAGGGATGAAAATGCATGATTGGCATGCCTTCATTAAGGTAATTATTCTGGTATATTATACACTTGTATAATGCATGTACTTTTCAGTGTATTGTGTTTACTACTTTTAGAAAAATAATGAAAAGATCATTTTATAATTGTTGCAGTACGTTCTACTTCTATCTCTCCCAGACAACTTTGACAACAATGTCAAGCAAGTTATATATGATCTTGGAAAATACATGAGGTAAGAAGCGAGATTTGTTCAATTCATTGTATACATCTTATAATTGCCATTTGTTTTACTTGTTATGTAATATATTGTATATTTTTGTTAAATATCGTTAATATATTTGTGCCTTGAATCACTTGTAGATGGCTATTATCTAAAGAAATCCATAAAGAAGATATAAATTATTGGAAGAGAAAAATTCCTTGTCTAATGTGAAATGCAAAAGTGTCTACCTTCAACATTTTTCAATGCACAAGAACACTACCTCATACACCAAGTTGAGGAGATTGAATTGTGTGGACCTGTACACACAAGGTCAATGTGGATGGTTGAGAGGCACTTGAAATTTTTGAAGGCTTTGGTTAGACAAAGAGCACATCCTGAGGGTTCTATGGTGGAGGGATATATGGTATGCTAGACCATGGTGTACATTAGTGAATATCTTCTTAAGTTTGCAGCAAAGATCCATTTAAATCGCATTTGGGATCCCAACTCCATTAACAAATTCGAGGAGTACATGTTGGGAAAAGGTAAGATTGAGGAAAGTGAGAATTAATTATAAGATGGTCATGGGAGATTAGTGGAGCGTATTTTACATATAAGTTTTTATGTATATTGTACTTATTTAATTTTTAATCTTCAATATACATCAATTATAAATTAAAGATTAGGTATCTTGTTGATTTAATGGCCCTTTGTGGCATTATAAGGTTTGTGAATTTCAAATTTTTTTGAAATGCAGGTTAATTAGAGAGTGGGATGCACTACATTTGTACGTCACCAACAATCTTGCTTGAATAATGGTATGGATTGAACGATGTCAACAATATAGTCGTGCATTAACATGGGAAGATGTGGCTTCATTGGTTAAAGAAGCTCATCGTAATGGAGATTCCAATGTTACACAAAGGGAAATTGATTTAGCATATGGTTTAAGAGATAAAAAGGTACGTATAAATATATTAATCACCCATATTATTTAATTATTTTCAAGTATATTGATGTATATATATCTTGAGATTGTTTTCTTTGCATACATTCGGCCAAGAATAAATATGTTTATCAATTGACAATATTGCAATAATTTTTACATGTTTGACATATTGCAGGTGAAACACCACAAGGCTATGTGGTGCAATGGTTGTAAATTTTGAATCAAAATGTTGGATGACATGAAGAAAACTTGTGATTCTGGTATAACTGTAGTCTTCAGGTGACTAATGTTTCATCTAGAAGCGACATACATCCAGAAGTCTCAAAAAATTGATACTATGGGATTTTGGATGATATACTTGAGTGTTACTTTAAGTCCTTCAGATTAATTTTGTTTGTTGTCCTATGGTACAAGCTACGATTGAATGAAAATGATCCTAGAGAACTATTATTGAACATGATAATGGATTTACCATGGTTAATACAAGGTTGATCGAGCGAGCTGGAAATGAGCCCTATGTTCTTCCAAGCCAATGTGAGGTATTTTACTTAGAGGTTCCAGGTAAACTGGGTTGGTCATTTGTTGTTAGACATGATCCAAGAGGAAGGCGGTAAAAGTATAATGTGGTGGAAGAAGAAGATACCGAAGAACTAGAAGATGATGTAGATGATGATCAGGATCAACGATTAGTTGATGATGTCCCTGATGAAGATGTCGAAGAGGAGGAACTAGATCATGATGATGTAGGATTTAATGTTCATGAAGATGATATCCGTGTGGATGATGACATTATGAAACGATGTCGATGTATTGATGATGATATGACCAATCCTTACAATGTCGAATCTGGATCGGATGATACAGACAAAGAGTTGGATGAAGAAGAAGATCAATGACATTGAAATGTATAAGATATGTGATTATATTATCTATTTGATATTAATTTCTTGATAGAATTATATTTGATTTATGTGGTTACATAATTAATTCATGATGTTTTTAATTTTTATGCCATTACATAATTAATTTAATGATGTAATTTTTAATGTTTGAAAGGTCAAAAAATTAAAACATTTCAATAGTGATGTTAACAACCTTGAAATTAGTGTGTTTTATGTTTCATGTGATCATAAAAGATTAAAAAGTCAGTTGTAGAGGTGGTTTTTCAGTGGTTGACGTGTATGTTGGTTTTTTTTACAATGTAACCAGGTTTGTCATCTAATATACATATAGAATTGCCAATTCCAATCGAAGGCAGCTCGAAGGACCTGGACCAACTGACGAAGATTTTATAAGCCTCCTACACTTCGGGCTCTGCAAGACCTGGGAGGGTGATCCCTTAATGTGTTTACAACCCCTACACCATTATTATAAACACCATTAACAATAGTAGATGATCTCACTTAATAGCTCAACACGATAAGATAATATCAACTAGAATTGGCTATTCATAGACAATATCAACCTTTTGGAGCGTGAGATAACTAAACACAATCCATTGTATAAGATAATCAATGATTTGAAATTTGTAGCAAGCTCTAGGAAAAGACAAACAAATACTAAACTACACTAATAATTACAACTTAGATCAGTGTCGTATATGGATTGCAGGAGTCAAATTCATAAGCATCTAGAGGTTTATAACAGATTTAATACATCACATATAAGATCCCTGACAATAATGCATTACAATTTCATCAGTATGCATTCTAACCCATGACTACTTATCAAATCCTTATACAACACATATCCACCTATAATCCCATTCAAGCATTTTGATTAATTCTTTGAATTAAAGCTAAAATAGAATCATACACACCACAACAGTGAGATGGATAAAACAACCCTTAGTTATTTCATTCAAAGTTTCATATGCATGTACAATGGAGAGACATGAGCTCAAATTTTCATTTCAACTCAAATGCTAGTACTGTTATACAACATTAAATCTCTATGAACTCAAAACCTGTTACATAATGACTCAAAACCTAAATTGCATTTCTCTAAAACCATTGGATATGCAGAACATATTTGCTTATAATCCCATTCAAGTATTTTAATTAATTCCTTGAATTAAAGCTAAAATAGAATCATACACACTACAACAGTGAGCTGAATGAAACAACCCTTAGTTATTTTATTCAAAGTTCAAATATGCACATATAATAGAGAGAGATGAGCTTGAAATTATCATTTTGATTCAAATGCTAATACTGTTATGTAACATTAAATCCCCATGAACTTAAAACCTATCATAGAGTGACTCAGAACCTAAATTGCATTTCTCTCTAAAACCATTGATCTTTACAATCAGCTCTGCAACTTCGCCTAGACTCGATCAAAATTATCTAACTTGCCAACCTATACTTTTGGCCTTGAAATCCTTCCTATAGAAAAATGAAGGAACAAACAAGCTTCGGGCCAGAAAGTACACACGTCACTAGCTGATTAGAGCACTTGATGATATTCCAAAAATCATTACAACTGCAATCATCCTAGAGCATATTCATGTTCATCATGTCGACTGAGGAAAGTTGATGCAATTCAAAAACTGCAAGAAACCCATACCGAGAAAGTCATCAATACAAAACTGGGACCATTGTAACTGCAACATCAGATTTTCCACTTGTCCAAAGTCCACTCTCTTTTACTCATCATCATTCAAATACTTAGCTACCCACTTCTGGTATTCTTCATCAGTAGGCCAGTTAAAATTAATCACCTCATTTACCTTTGTACTATAAGGCATATACTTTACCGCTTCCTAATTCGCATCTCTTTCAAAAGACTCAAAAAATGAGTTGGTACCAATAATCTTATCCATACAACTCACCAACAAATCATAACCTGAGTCATCACAAATTAATTTAATTTGATTATTGATGACCTTATTTGCTTGATCCTTCCATTGTTGGAGTGTTCTGATTTTCCCCTGTTCGTCAATTATATTAGGTAACAATGTGTTACCCCAATCATTGAAATTCTTTACCAACTCTTTAATCTTCCTACTCAAATCATCTGGTAGGGTTTGAAAACCTTGTAATGATTTTACTAACACATGAGTAGGCTTCAATGATTGGGGCCTACTATTTATATCAAACCTTGAGGCTTTATTCATGATATCCAAATCATTGGCCCTAGGGATCCAATTTTTAATTATTTGTACCACTACCTCCTGATCCCTATCAATATTCTTTATTGCTTCCAACAGCAAAGAATATAAAGAATGTACAGATTGCAATTTACTATCTACCCCTTCATTTAAGTGCTCTAAAATAGTAGTAACAATCTCCTTTTCCTTTGAAAGAAATCCCTCCTCTCTTATCCTTAATGATGTTTGTAATTCATCAATTTTCTGTATGAGCTACCTCTTCATTGGATCAATAGAGCACTCAATTTCTTCATCAATTTGTTCTAGAGGAGGGGTGAGAGTAGGATTTTGAATGGGAGACCCTGGTGTGGAAACATTTGGAGAAGCAGGAGACATTGACCCTGTTGTGGGAGGTAATGTACTGGTTCCTGGAGAATTTGATGTTTCCCCAATCTATCTATATCTGAACCTTTCCACTTTAGTTTGCAATTCAACATTCCTCTGTTGCATTTTACTATATTCTTCAATCAAAATGTTATACTTCTCCATTAGGCTCTTCCTTTCAGCCTCCTCCCTTTTAGCAGTCCTTTGGGCCAATTTGGCCACATTTATAGTTAAATTAGTGGCCTCGGTGGTTGAAGTCTCTGAAGCTCTCTTTATTATTAATCCTCCTCTGAAATTTGGATTAATATCAACAATATCTGGTTTTCTCCCTTGTGAAGCCAATGCCCAAATTGCCAAGGTCTCATATTCTTCACTAAAGGAAGATTTTTGCAATGCTGCCTTAACCTCTTCCTCAGAATCTTGAAAAGGATTCTTGGACTTCATAATAGCATTAAAAGCTATTGCATCTACAATATCCCACTTAGGAAAAATAAATACACCAGTCTGACTCACCAGTTGTCTTCCTTCTTCAAGAGTGATGTTCTTGAACTCTTCTATCAATTAAAAACTCCCTGCATGCTTCCATTCTTGCATCTTGCACACTTTTACCTTTCATGTCCAAATCAGACAAAACCAATTCAGTTGACCTAGGAGGGGAAAGCATACCAATCTGCATGTCCTGATCAGTAACAATAATTTCATCTATCAAATCCTCATGTGGGTGATCATTTCTCTGCCTCTTAGGGCTTGGCTCAAATGGTGGTGATAGGGGACTATCTTTTGGTGACAACTTTAAATCAATGATCTTAACTGCCCCAGGTACTTTGAATTTTGGACCTGGTCATGGAGGCACCTTCATTATTTGCTTCCCCTTCCTATCTACTTCCTCTTCATCACTGCTACTATCCTTTTTCCTTCTATAGATGGGTCACTTTTCTATAGGCGGGTATACTAACCTTGTTTCAATTGGCCCAACACTTTTTTCTTGCATACCTAGACTTAGCCTTAAATTTATATTTGTAGTTCTCAAGGTGTCTATAATCTCCTTGAAGTTCTTCATTAGAAAATCAATTTTCTTATGGTATGGACTGAACTCCAACAGTGGATCATACTTTGGATTCATTTCATGCACAACATCCAGTAGCTTACTATAAACTATCCATTTCTCCTTGTTCAACTCCTGCTTATTTAAATCAAATTCATTTCTAATCAGGTCCTCAGGGAAGTTGAACTCATGTGCAAATTTTCTAGCTTTTATTCTTTGTTTGAAAAGAGAAAAGAAACCCTCAGGATCATGTTGTTGCCTTGGACCACATCTCAAATGGTAATCAACAAAGAATTTATCAAAATGTGTCCAGCCTCCCTTTGAAAATACAAAGTCAGACACCACTGTATAATCAGGGAAGAATGTTCCTTTCCCCCTTCCAGTGAGGTTGTCTTCATGAATACAACCTATCTGCAACATAACTTCTGCAAACCCTACTCTTGGTGGTGTATTGTATGGTAGTATGTGAGGGGCTCCCTGAAATCCATATACTCTCAAGACAGTGCTGACTAGGTATGGGATAATGTCACCCCAATTATGGTAAACCCTCAACTCTGGATTCCTCCCCTTTGGCCTGAGGAAATCATGCAATTCCTTAGGGATCCTAGGTACATTCACCATCAATTTAGCCTTTAATCTAGAAGCAAAACAATTATCAAATTGCACATAACTAGTGCTTTCCTTATTACAGGATAAATTTGTAGTCCATATCTGTACTTGCAACCTTTCTCCATCAACCGATTGCCTTAATTTTATCTTCTCAAAAAAGAAATCAGCATTCCTAAATAGAAACATATGCATCAACATAGAATACCAAAAGAATTGAGTACTAGTATCATTATTCTACAGCTTCAACAACCCTTCATGTATCCTCTTAGCCAAGAAAAAAGCAAAGTCATATGTCATAGAGAAGTTAGGGTGTTGTATTTGCACCCCCATGAACATGTACGCAATAGGCATTACCGCACCAGGACTAAAACCCAAAATCTGACATAATGAATAGAAAGTGGCCAGGAAAGGTTTTACAAAACAATTCAATCTGAAAGGTTCTTGGTCACTAGGGCTGATATGAAATTGTGAACCTCTTGCCCTGACCAGAAGAGGTGGAAGTAGCTTAGCCCTAAAAAGAGATTTCAACTTTGCATACTCCTGCTTCATTTCCTCAAGATTGATAAGAACCAAGTCTTCACTCGGCTCACTCAAATCAAAAATCTGTTGGATATCTTCTCTGTTGATATCTAGTAGCACCCCTCCATCATTATCCCTAATTACCCGTGTAATAGGGTCATACCTTGCGGCCACTACCCTAAGTAAGTCCACATCAGGGAATACATTTGGTACAACCAACTTCCCCATGTCATACATCTATCCATTTGAAAAAGGGTGAGGCAAAATCCTCTGTCCATACCACAATCTGAACATTTCTAAGCCAGTGAGAGGAACACTAGCATCGACAATGTTGGAATAATTACACACTAACCCCTCCCCTAGTATTTTCCCTTGCATTAACACTACACCTTTCCTTCTATCATTCATTGATAATGGAAATTGATCCAAGAAATCATCGTACAAGTTTCTTTTCAAATATTCAATGTGGCCAGAGTGCTACTTGGTTGGTGCCATCTTGGACAAAGTAGGGCTTCGTTACAATGTTACACTTCAATTGGCTAGGACTAAGCAAAGATAGGAAACTATAGAGTAAAAATTTTTAATTCCTCACAATTTATGATTAAACTATAGCCTTAACAAGAGATTTCAATAAGCTCAATGAAAAGCATAGAAAACCCCTTTCTGAAATTTAGGTGCAGAATGACTGGGAGGCACAGAAAATAAACTTATGGCTCTTTTCACATAAACTCCAAATTCTAGCTGCAGTGGCTCACAATTTCACCTTCGGCTCTGAAATTTTTTTTCACGAAATAATTGGATGCTTTGTGATACAAATGAAGCAGAAAAATTGATTTTATGTCGATCAAATCTTGCCAGTAAATGTCTCATCCACCATTAAACCTCATTCGCGAGCTGCACGAATGGCTCCAACCACATACAGATTTAAATTTGAACTGTTGATCCTCCAGTTTGATTAAATCATCGACGGCCACCTTCAAAACAGGTTGACATAATCGCCAACATGGCAATAAGGGGCCCACCATGCCATACGCTGCAAATGAAAACCACGTGGCAGTTGCCCGTGATACCACAATCCCTCAATTTACCATTGCGAGATGGAAGGCAACCATTGAACCTTCTCATCAGAGATCCTACTCCTTCAAAAATGGTCATCATCCTTTCCGTTAACTGTCCAGCAGCTTTTCCCTCAAAATTATAACATCCGCGTTGAAATAAAGCATGTTCATCTCACAAGCACTTTAGCAATCCACCCCTTAACACATTTAGAACCGGCTAATGCTTCCTTCACTCTTTAGACCTCGTCGGATGAAACACGTGGCAAGTGCCCGTGATATCACGATCCTATAATTCCTGATCACGGGATGGCGGGCACCATTGATCTGCAGGAAATAGATCAACGACAGCGCTAATTAAACCCTCTACAAAATAAAATCATCGACGACCACCTTCAAAACAAGCTGACACAATTGCCAACACAGCAATAAGGGGCCCACCTTACCATACACTACGAAGGTAGTCCACATGGTGGTTTCCTGCAATATCGCAATCTTGAAACTTCTGATCGTGCGATGGTGGGCAACCGTTGATCCTAAGCATCAATGATCTCGTTCCTTTAACACAGTCGCCAGCCATGTCGTTAACCTTCGAGCAGCTTTTCCAATGAGATTATAACATATCCGTCGATTTAGAACATGTGCGTCTCGAGAACACTTTAGTAATCTGCCCCATAATACATTTAAAGTCGGCTAGTGTTTCCTTTACTCTTTAGGCTTCATTGAATGAGACATGTGGCGCCCACCCGTGATTTCGCAATCAACCCAAGCACCATCGCGGGATGGCGGGGAACGACTCAGATCAAAGGACAGTTGATGAACAGTCACGCAAATTTGATCCCCAGATGGGACATGTGTCACCCGCCCGCGATATCGCCATCCTACAATTCTCAATCACGGGATGGTGGGAAATTGTTGATCTTGAAGGAATTTTGATCGACAACAATGTGAATTTCATCCTTCTAAAAAATAAAACATTCATTATTAAAGGGCAAGGGGACATTACTAGGCGGATGGAAAACAATGATATAAGTTTTTTTTAAACTGTTCAACACAGGGCCAACCAGGACTTAGGAAAATAAAACCCACGGAGGAAATAAAACATTAAGACCAAAGGGACTAGGCATAGATCGAACAATGGGGCATAAGATATTTTTAAAACCCTTCAAAAAAGGTAACGGCGAAATAGATCCCGACCAAGGCATTAGGTAAACACAAGGGTTTAAGATGAAGACAAAACTAAAACCCCAACCCTAAGAAATTTTCTAACACCATGAAAGACCAGTGACATAAGGCAGGGCATGAGTGAAACATTAGGAATAAAATTTGAAGTTCCATCAGTACAAGCATTGGATAATTTATATTAATAGTTTGTCCTATCACAAATATAAAAGGTGAGCACAATAAATAACATGTATTTTCCCATTAAATGTGAAGGATTTTCAAAAATTTATAGTGTTCAACTATTGGTCCATTTTTGTTCAATATAAGTTGTATTTTAAATCATTATGTGTTGTTTTTATAACAACAAATAGATTTTTTGTGTTCAACTATTAGTCCATATGTGTTGTTTTTATAAAATAGAACAGAGAGAACAAAACTTTGAAGTTCCATCACTACCCATAACCCTAAACCCTAAACCATTAACCCTTAACCCTTAAGCCATCTACCCTCTGCCCTTAACCCTCCCTCCCTCTATCTCTCTCCTTCCTCCCTCTCTCTCTCTCAGCTATCTTCAATATCCTACCCCTATCCTCCCTCTCTATCTCTCTCAACTATCTTCAATATCCTACCCCTCTCCCTCTCTTAGGTCTCTCTCTCCTCCTCACTCCCTCTATCTTTATCCCTCCACCCTTAACCTTAAACCCTTAAACCATCTACCCTCTACCCTTAACCCTCCCTCCCTCTCTCTCCCTCCCTCCCTCTCTCTCTCTCAAGTATCTTCAATATCCTACCCCCTCTCCCTCTCTTAGGTCTCTCTCTCACTCACTCACTTCCTTTATCTCTCTCCCCTTAACCCTAAACCCTAAACCCTTAACCTTAAACCCTCTACCCTCTACCGTTAACCCTCCCTTCCTTTATCTCTATCTCTCCCAAGTCTCTCCCTCCTAGCACCACTCCCTCTCTGAGGTCTCTCTCTCACTCATTCACTCTATCTCAATTCTCACCCTCCTACCCCTTCTCCCTCTCTTACGTCTTTCTCTCACTCAATCACTCCCTCTATCTCTCTCCCCTCCATACCCTTAAACTCTAAACCCTTAAACCCTCTACCCTCTACGTTTAACCCTCTACCCCATATCTCTCTCCCACTCCCTCCCTCTTTCCCTCTTTCTATCTTCAATCTTCATATTATGTTTCTTTTCCTTCTAATTTTGCATTTTAAATGAAAAAACTTGGTTTTACACCTTATTTAAGTCATTTAATCCTTGATTTTTGTCTCCACTAGATTTATTTAAAACTATAGACACCATCCAATTGAATTATTAGATTCCTATCTTCTTCTATTAGGATGTAAGATAAATCATTTGAGAGGTTTTTTTGGATCTTAGCCATTCTACTTTCAAGGAGATCCTTTCTTTGAAAAGGTTTCTAAAGACTTGGATATTCCACTCTTTTAGTCTGAGTTTTATGAATTTTAACTTTCAATTGAATATGCACATCTTAGTGCAATGATCAACTGTTTGGGTGAGCCAAGAGTCAGTGACAACCATTCCTCTCTCTCTCCCCTTCCCCTCTCTCATAACTCATAAAGAAGTGACATATTTCATGAAGAAGTGAAATAAGTATTTTTTTTGTTTCAAATAAAATATCACAACTCTCCACTATAAGTATATCATTTAAAAAATAAAATGGTCATTTAATAAAATAAGACACTCATTTAATATTTTTTTTGTTTCAAATAAAATATCACAACTCTCCACTAAAATGGTCATTTAACCCTAAACCCTTAAACCATCTACCCTGTACCTTGTACCCTCCCTCCCTCTATCTGTCTCCCACTCCCTCCCTCTCTCTCTCTCTCAAGTATCTCCAATATCCTACCCCCTCTCCCTCCCTTAGGTCTCTCTCTCACTCACTCACTCCCTCTATCTCTCTCCCCTTAACCCTAAACCCTAAACCCTTCACCCTTAATAAACCCTCTACCCTCTACCCTTAACCCTCCCTTCATGTATCTCTCTCCCACTCCCTCCCTCTCTCTCTCTCTCGAGTCTCTCCCTCCTACCTCCTCAACCATAAACCCTTAAACCTTCTATCCTCTACCCTCAACACTCTTCCCCTCCTAATATTCTCTCTCTCTCTCTCTCTCTCTCTCTCTCTCTCTCTCTCTCTCTCTC
>VDFB02377517.1:0-60703 GCA_007258455.2 Sequoia sempervirens
GGATAAGTGCAAATATATAAATGATAAGCATATGTGAATATTGAGAAGTAAATGTTAACAAAAAGAGTGTAGATTTTAAGGTGAAATTATATATTAGATTTATGAAAGGATTATGTGAATAGTTGTGATTATATTTATGTTTTGAAGTTTATTATAGTAGTATTGAAGAATTGAAAGGGTTGAAGCCTATCAAATAGAGGTTGGAGTCTCTTGCTATGTTGGAGCTCAGTTTGTGTGTGGGGGTTGGAGACTCCAATAGGTTGGAGCCTATTGTTGAGTTGGAGCTCATTTTGTATAAATATCAGAGACATTGATAATAGGTTGAAGCATACAAGAAGAATATTAATTATAACATATAAGTAATATTTTTTGTGGTTTTCTCCTATAAGGGTTTCCATGTAATTTTGTGTTCTCATTATGTTCCAAGTTGCTAGATCTTACTTGAATGATTTTAATGGTGATTGAGTTTTGAAAAGTAAAGGGTTGTTAGACACTGATTCACCCCCCCTCTTAGTATCATCTTGTGCTCAATAATTGGTACCAGAGTGGGTTCCTTCGAATATAGCCTAACAACTAGAAGGTAGAGTTGAGAAGAGCACTGATGGCCAAACGAAGAATTTTATGGATTCTCATCAAATAAGGCACCATTGTTTGATGAAACTAATTATGTGTTTTGGAGATTAAGAATGAAGACATATATTAGTGACTTGGTATATGACATTTGACAATTTGTGGAACATGGATATACAATACCTATGACTTGGCTTATAGGTAGAGATGCTAAAAGAGAAAGTGAATTTTTTTGAAAAGCTATGAATGCCATATTGTGTGGATTATTAGAAACTGAATTCATTAAGGTGATGCATTGCAAAACTCCAAAGGAAATATGGGATAAGCTAAAGGGAATTTATGGAGAGGATGACAAAGTGAAAAAGGCTAAGCTTCAAACTCACAAGGAAAGATTTGAAAGCCTCAAAATAAAATAAGAATAGAACATAACTGATATTTTCTTCGAGTTGATGAAATTGTTAACACCATGGTAGGACTTGGTGAAACAATCAAGGAAGCAAGTATTGTACAAAAGATATTGATATCTTTACCCATGAGGTTTGATTCTAAAATATCCACAATTGAAGAAATGAAATACTTGGATAATTTGACCAAGGATGAGTTGCATGGCACTCTAATTGCCTACAAAATGAGGATTGAAGAGAAATTGTCAAAGAGAGATAGCCTTAAAGGTAGCTCAAAAAGTAAAGGATGAGATACATGAACCTAATGATGGACTTGGCGAGATAAGAAGCTCACTTCATGAGGAGACTGAAGAAGGGTTCATGTAAGTATCCAAGAAAGTCTTCTATTATATGTTACAATTGTTATAGAATAGCACATTTTGCTTCTAAGTGTCTATAGGGGAAGAAAGAGAACAATGAAAATGAAGAAAATTATAATATGTATAGAGGTAGAGGATATAAACAACCAAGGAAAAGCTATTATCAAAACTAGTTTGAGAGAAACAATAACTTCTAGAGCCACTTTACAGAGGCAACAACCTGTCATGGCCTTTTATTGGCTAAACATTTCAGGGTCTCTAAACTATGGATTGAAGGGGATTCCCTTAACATTATAAAGTGTCTTTTGAAGAGTAACCCATCGTCATGGTCTATAGCCCATCTGACTAATGATTTTATCTCTATCATTAATACTTTTGATGAGGTGATAATTACTCACGTGTTTAGGGAGGATAATTCGTTGGATGATGGGTTAGCTTATCTAGGAGTGATGGCTCGAATTAATTGGAATACTTATGATTCCTTGCCACTTAATCTTTGGAACATATCCAATTATGACCAACTGTCATGTCAAGGATGTAGTTAAGAAGGGAGAAATGCTATTTTATTTCTTCCTTAGCTCTTTTTTGCACATTGAGTTCAATGCACACTCTTTTAATTATTGCTTTTTAGATGTTCATGAGATTATGGGCTGGGAGCTAAGGTATGGCAGTACTTGGTTTGGAAAGCTCACACATTTTATGGGTATTTTTTGCTTTTCCTTGTGGTTTGTTCACCTAATTTTTCCTGTGCAAAAGATCAAAGAGCAGGTGGAGTGTTGTTTGTTGCTTTCCACCATGGGAGGTGCCTATTGCAGAGTGAAGCCGAGCTCTTGTGAAGAGTTTAGTAACAATAAAACTGTTTAGGAGCATCTGGAGAAGGGTAAAGTCTGCCCCTATTTGTTGAAGCTCCATGGTCCTAACCCTGAAGTGATGAAGGCTTTTGTTAGTGGGTGTAACAACAGGGTTTTGTGCTACCAGGGCGTGGAATTCAACATCAATGAGGAATTCATTGTTGAGGTAACTGGTCTTCCTTCCAAGGGAAGGAAATTTTACAGAGATAGGGTTGCAACCAAGACAACCTTAGCCAATTTATTCAAAGGCTTAGAGAAGAAAAAGCTTAAGTTTATTAGTAGCAATGGGTATGCACGCAAATCTATTAAGCCGCTTTGGAGGGACATTTCTCTAGCTATTATGAAATTTTTCACTCTGGAGGGTAGGTATTCTGTTATCTATGGCTATCACTTCATGTTATTGAATCACTTCTACCATAATTCTCAAGTTTCGTTTCCTTTTTACCTCCTTTCAATGGAAACTAGTATCGAGGATCACAGGAAGAACCCTAGGAAGGTTATTCTCCATGAAATCCTTATGAATATCATTTTTGATCATATTAAGATGAAGGTGTTACCAACTACTCCTAAGACACCTACTCGTAAAAAGGGTGGGAAAAATACTAGGTATGATACTGGTGAGTCGATGGATGGGTGGGAAGGGGATTATGAGGAAGATGACTCTGATTATAAGGAACCATTAGAGGAGGAGAGTGAGTCTATTGATGATTCTGAGGATTCAAAATCTTGGTCTAAGGGTTATGAAACTGATAATGAAATGAAGGAAGTTGTGGTGCCTTTGGTGAAAAAGAATGTGAAGGGAAACAAAAGATGCCCCAAGAAAGAGAAGCGTCTTGTCAAGCAAATGGTGGATGATTCAAGAGATGTGGAGAATTCCCCTATTCCTAATGTTAAACATGGTCTGAGTGATGGCCTTGAGGGTAACGAGCATCCTATGGAGGATATTGAGTAGGAAAATGAGGGTATTGTGTGTTCCAAGGGGGATAGCCCTAACCAGGCTGAATTTGATTCTCCTATTGGTGTTGAGTAGGTTAAGGGGAGTGATGTGAAAGTAGAGCAACTTGAAATTTTGGCTGACTTGGTGGATATGCCTGATAAGCACTACGTGAAAGTGGAGGTTATTGAAGTTGAGGATTCCCCTGTTGAGGAGGATTTGGAGGGCAGAAAGGGGGTTCAAGAGGAACCTGTTGAGAATGTTGGTTCTCAAGCTGTGCCACCGGTCAATTGGGAATAAATTAACATAGACCTATTCTATAGAATGACAGAGGACGAAACTTGCAATTTTCTCTTGCTTGCGAAGTGTCTTTTCTCGAAAGTGAAGGAGCTCAACATCCAGCTTAAAACTGGCAAGATGTTTGTGCTGCATTAGTGCATGGCAGTCAAAAGGAATGGTCGATTAAAGGTAAGGTCAAGACTATGAATGCTATTCTTGATAGACTTGTTGTTGATGTTGATAGACTTGGTAAAAGTCTTGAGGATAGGATAACCTCCCTGGAAATGGCTGTCCAGAAGATTATTGAGAAGATCATGAGAAGGGAAGGCCATTGATGAAGTTAATAGCATGAATTTGGAGGAGAAGATTATGGATATTGGCCTTGATGTGGAGAAGAATTTGGAGGTTGTCCCATGCTTGAGAATGAGGAGCAAGACTAAGAAAAGGGCTGCCATTTTGTTTGAGGATCTAAAGGATGTGGTCGAGATGCACAATGGGGTCATTATTGAAAATATGGCCTTGACCAATGTTCTTGATAAAATGTTGTAGTTTTTCTATTGTTTTTGGTTGTTCAACCTTGTTGTTGATGTTTTTCTATAGGGTTGTTGACATGTTCTCTAGTTTTATCTTTAGTCAGCTTTTTGTTTTTTGTGGGATGTAGGTCTTAACGTTTCTACCTTTTTAGATCTTGAAGAAGTCGAGAAGACAATCATGGACATAAAAAATATAATATGAAGAAGCACAAAGGAAAGAAGAAGAAGCCAATACAATAATCCTAGATCTGAAAATTGAGTGTGAAGAGGCAAAAAGAATTGAGGATGGAATAAAAATAAAGTTAAAGGAAAGGGAAGAAATTTTTGAAAAGATAGAATCCAAGATTATATCACTAAGAAAGGAGTTGGAAAAGATTATGGTGTGATTGAATCGAGAACTGGAGAATATGAAAAGTTCATAAATTTTGGATAAGATCATAAATGCCCAAAATCCCACATGTGACAAGAGTGGGGTTGGATTTGAAGAAGGCCAAAGTTAAAAAATGAATCAGCCACCTAAAGAAGCAAATAAAGAAAAATTAGAAAACCTACTCACAAATGGTTCAAGACTATGTCAAAGGAAAAACCTACAAAAAGGAAGAGAATCAATGGAAAACCATGAAAGGACCTTTTAGAAAATCTCACCCTTGAAGGAAAGTACATTCAAATAGGTTCTATCCTTCTTTCCAAGGCTATTGTTTGTTTGCAATAAATTTGGCAATAAGGCAAGAAATTGTAGATTGAATAATAAAAATAAGTATAGAAATAGAACTATGGATCATGGAGCACATGCTAGAGCTAACCCTGTAGGAAATTAGATTGGAAGATTTGGGATGATGAAAAAAAATATCAACTCATTCACTCCACTCATGAATCCTAATTTATAATATGCCACAAGTGCAATAATTTTGGACATTCGATTTTTTTGTAAAAGTAGTTTCTTGAACCTCCTAAGCAAAATAAGGAGGTAGAACAAGAAAGAGAAGACAAATAAAAAGTATGGAAGAAGAGAGAAAAATCCATGATAGTTCAAATAACCCTACATGCCAGAAATGAAAGTGATCAATGGTATATAGACAGTGGATTTTTAAGACATATGACAAGTGATAAGAGTAAGTTCATCACTTTAAATTGAGTCAATGGTGGAACCATAAGATTTGGTGATAATGCATCGACAAGAATTTCACAAAGAGGATCCCTTAGTTTGGATAATGAGAGAAAAAGAACAAAGAAAATGTTATGTGGAAGGATTGAAACATAACTAATTAAGTGTGAGTCAATTGTGTGACCAAGGGCACATCCTTGCATTTCATGTCAAAGAATGTGAGATAAGTAAGGAAGGGAGGTAAGTTGCATTTAAGCCAACCAGATAGAAAATAATCTTTATGTTCTAAGTGACATCGAAAGTGATAAATGTTGTATGGTAAAAGAAGATGACAATTGGATGTGGCACAAAAGAATGGGGCATCCAAACTTTGAAAACCTTGTCAAAATTGGTCGAAGAGAAGCAATGAGATATATGCCTATGATATCAAAGCCTGCAAATGTCATTTGCAAGCAATGCTAATTGGGTAAGAAAACTAGAGTAAGTTTTAAATCAAAAGAGTACTTTACATCACAACCTCTATAGCTTATTCACACAAACTTGTCTGGACTCACTAGGACAAGGAGTATACAAGGTGAAAGATACTTCATGCTATTAATTGATTATTTTTCTAGAATGACATGGGTTGTATTTTTGAAGGAGAAATTTGAAGCATTGGAAAAAATTAAGGTATTCAAAACCTTAGTGGAAAATGAGACAGACATGAGGATTAAATTCCCTAGATCAGATAGAGGAGATGAATTCACTTCAAATAAATTCAAATATTTTTGTGAGAAACATGGGATACAAAGACAACATTCTACAACAAGAAATCCACAATAAAATAAAGTAGTGGAAAGAAAGAATACAACAGTTCAAGGAATGGCTAGATGCATGATGAATGAATCCAAGGTTCCTGACATGTTTTGGAAAGATGCAATGCACACAACAATTTATATCCTTAATCAAGCCAAAATCAAAGAAAATCATAATAAGACACCATATGAGTTATGGAAGGGAAGGCTCACATCCATGAAATACTTCAAAGTGTTTGGAAGTACTTGTTATATTAGAAGAGACGAAGAAGATTTAGGGAAATTCGATGTAAGGGAAAATGAAGGAATATTTTTGGGCTACTCTTCAAGGAGTAAGGCTTACAAATTTTGCAATAAGAGATTACATAAAATGGTTGAAAGCACACATGTGAAGATAAATAAGGAGAAAAACTATCAAGATGAACCACAAGAAGATAAATATACTTATGAAGAAAGATACAAGGAAGATATAGAGACAAGATGAAATAATTGAACCAAGGAATACCAAGGCACCGACAAAGACACAATCTATGTTTGTTCAAAGGAATCATTTAGAAGATTTTATAATAGGAAATGACAGAGTTAGAACAACAAGAAGAATGGTAATAGATCCAAAAACTAAAAATGTGGCATTATTATCTATGATTGAACCTAAGAACTTCAAAGAAGATAGTGAAGATAAAAAATGGATAGAAGCTATGAATGACGAGTGGAACCAGATTGAGAAGAATGATACTTGGTAACTTGTCCCAAGAACCAAGGATAAAAATGTTATTGACACTAAGTGGGTGTTCAAAAATAAGTTGAATGAAGATGGTCAAGTTGTGAGAAACAAAGCAAGATTGGTATGTAAAGGGTATGCTCAAATAGGTGTTGACTTTGAAGAGAATTTTTCTTTGGTTGCTAGGATGGAAGCCATAAGGATGTTCTTTGCTTATGCTGTCTTTAAGAACTTCAAAGTGTATCAGATGGATGTAAGTTCGCCTTTCTAAATGGAGATCTAGAAGAAGAAATTTACATTGAATAACCAAAAGGATTCCTAGAATAAAGACTATGTATGTAGATTGAAGAAGGCACTCTATGGGTTGAAACACACCCCTAGAGCATGGTATGTTAGAATTGAAAAACATCTTCAACAACAAGGGTTCAAGAAGGGAGTTGCAAATAACAACTTATATATTAATATCATAGGTAATGATTAGTTTATTGTGGTAGTTTATGTGGATGGCATCATTTTTGGAGGAAGCAATGACAACATGTGTCAAGGATTTTCAATGGAGATGCATAAGTAATTTGAGATGTCCATGCTAGGTGAATTATCTTTCTTTCTTGGTTAGTAAAAACCACAATTAGAGAAAGGAATATTTATTTCACAAACCAAGTATGCAAAGGAGGTGTTGAAAAAGTTTAGAATGGAATATTGTAATCATGTGAGTACCCCAATGATAACAAGATGTAAGTTAAGTAAATATGATGAGTCGTCTGAAGCAAATCAAACACTTTATATATAAATGATTGGAATCCTTTTATACTGGACAACTTTAAGACTGGATATAATGCAAGCAATTGGTATAGTACCAAGATTTCAAGTTGCATATATAAATGATTGGAATCCTTTTATACTGGACAACTTTAAGACTGGATATAATGCAAGCAATTGGTATAGTACCAAGATTTCAAGTTGCACCAAAGGAAACACATGTTCAAGCAATGAAACAAATACTCAAATACTTGAAGGGAACATTGGAGTTTGGCCTATGGTATCCAAGTGGGAATGATTTTACTCTAGTAGCATACACAGATGTGGAAATTGGGAGGGAAAAATTGATGATAAGAAGAGTACAAATGGAGGAGCTTTTTTTATTGGTAAAAACCTAGTATCATGGATGAGCAAAAAGAAAGCATCAATTTCCCTATCTACCATAGAGGCATAATATATTGCAACAACAATCATGTTGCATTCAGGTGTTGTGGATGAGGCAAACATTAAAGGACATCAAAGTAGAATATGATCATACTATTACCATATTTTGTGACAATATAAGTGCAATTAATATCTTGAAGAATCCAATGATGCATTCAAGGACCAAACATATCCCCATAAAGTATCACTTTTTGAGAGAGCAGGTGACAAAGGAAAAAGTTAAGTTGGAATATATTGCTACACAGGAACAAATTGCTAACATATTTACAAAGACACTTCTGAAAGACACATTTGAGTACTTAAGGGAGAAGTTGGGAGTAGTCCCTTCCTAGATCTCAACAATATAGTTATTTTTAGTTTTCCTTCTGCATCCCCTTGGCTTAGTTTTTCCATATTTGATTTCCTTCATTTTTTCTTTCCATCCCCACAATTTGGAGAAGACTTTTTTATTCTTTTTCCTTTATGCCCAATTTCTCCTTGTGGGGGGAACCTCCACCAGATTGATTTTTTTTTTCTTTTTCTTCTAAAATCCATCTCTCCTCTTTATCATCCAATTCACCTTCTTCCAAACCTGTTACCTCCTTTCTAATTTCCTCCAAAAATCTCCACCAAACTCCTTTGTGCCACCCTCTTGAGAATTTATTTTGTGTTTGTTTGTAATCTTAAAGAGCTCACAAGCTACCCCAATAGTTGTGTCATCCTTATCTAAATTGTGATTAATTGTATCCTCCATGACATCATCAAGAGGGGGATACTTTGCTCCAATCGCAACCACTATAGATCTATCAAGATTCGATGAATCTTTATTATCTTCTTGCAAGGATTCTATACTTTGAACCCCTACCTTTTCCTCTAACGATTTTGGTTTCTCCCTCAGAGCCAAATACTCATCCACCTTCCTCTTATTATGGCTATTTCCAATTTATATCCTTTGTTTCCATTTCCCTGACTCGATTATAATTTCTAGCTCATCTCAAATGGTTGAATTTTGATCTATTTCCACAAAAATCCTCACATACACATCAAATTCTCCTAAAAAATTATTCTCCACTTTGATGAAGGATCCTAGAGCTTCGCCAATTTGTTTCAATGATTCCTCATTCTAATACTCTGAAGGTAAGTTATGCAATCTTATCCAAACCATAGTTTTTCCAATTTCATGTTTAAGGGGGTTGAAATTAGGAACCCATTTCGTTATGTAGAATTCAAATCCATCCATCATTAATAGTTTTTGGTTCAAAATATTATTATTTTCCTTGCTAGATCTACATTCCACTAAGTAAAAAGTTCCATTAGGTAGGGATTTGAAACTTATCTCCTTTCCCCAATTATCTGCCCACCATTTATGAATTCTTGCTCTATTTTCCCAAGTTCCCATCCATTTGATAAAAAAACAATTTCTTTGAGGTGATCAGTGGTGGCTTGGAGGTCTTTTGACTTTATCACCACTGCCTTACTAATGGATGAATTAATTTGATGATGCATTCCACTTCCTTTCTCTGAGTTTCCTGGCCCAGGGCTTGGGCTCCATTTATAATCATAATTAGGGTTGATCCTATTCTTGAAATGATCAAAATTATACCCCCACCAAGTTGTTTATTTGTATCTCCATAGCAATTGTTCCCACTTCCCAACAAAATCCTTTTTTCTCTAGTTGCTATTGAAGGTGGATATCCTTTTCCCTTCCACCCTTCTTGCAAACTTTTTCCTTTGACAACTTTCACGCCTTCCACCACTGCTCTACTTTTTTTTTTCAAAAATTTGCTCGCCTCCATTTTTATTGTTAATTGATGATAAAAAAAAAAAAAATTATGTCCATCATTTGTAGTACCATCTTACTCAATATTCAAATATTATTAGTAAGAATATTCCTATTTAAGGTATCATGAAACTACAAATTTAGGATGATAAGGTTGTGTAAGCATAAATGTAACATAAGAGTTAGTTTTGAGTATGGTTTACTGAAGGTGGGATATATACTTCAGATGCATTGGTATGCTTGAGATGGAGATATGGTTAAAATTAAATATTTAGAATTAAAATGGTTTTATATTTAGACTTGGTGGCACAATATTGATTTATCTTTGGTTTGTTCAAGTAGGGAATTAAATTGTTTGAGTTTCAAATTTTATTCTTCCAATCCTATTATTATTAACATTTGCTTGATGATTCAATAGATTTAGTATAAGGCATTGTAAATGTAACTAAGGTTTTAAACTTAGGTTTAGAAAACAAAAGGTTTTATGGTGGATATTAGTCTAACTTGTTTCACAAAACCTTAGGTTTCAATCATTAGTGATGTTGATATGAGAAAATGAAGAAAGAAAAGATGAATTGAAAAACATTTGAAAGAAGTCTCAAAAACATGTTCCAAAGTGCAATACCCTTGAAGTAGAAACATCATATAGATTTTGGAAATAAAATTTGGACAATTTTCAAAGACAAATCATTTAGCAAAGCATAAATAAAGAGTAAGACCAATGAATTGAATGTGTCTTTAAAGAAGCATAAAAGACAACTACATAGCACAAGAAATAGATGAATATTAGTTATATTATACAAGTTATGCACTAGTTGAATCTTGTTAGTCATTTAAAACCATGTTAAGGTGAAATTTTGCTTATGGATATGGTGGTTCAAGTTGGTAGGGGAAAATGTCTACAATGATGGGTTGATTCAAGCAAGCGAAACCTAACTACCCTACAAAGGAGTGGAAAGGACTAAAGATGATAAAGATTATGATAAATTCTAGAATATGTTAATAGTTTACATATATTTAATCATAGAAATATAGAGTTGGAATCTAAGAGTTTAGAAATTCCTAATAAGAAATCAACCATTCCTATGTTTAAAAATGTAGAGTCAAGTTGATGGATTCAAGCTTGAATGTGCTTTTAATTTTACGGAGTGATGTATACTTTGTTAACAATCATAATAAAGGAAAAGGGGGTTTTGCTACCTTTTTTGACAAGGTTTGTTTTAATTCTAGATTTTCCCTTGCAATAGAGTGGTTTGAGTTCTCTCGCAAAAGCAAACTAATTTTGGTATCAATTCTTTATATGTTCATAATCATTGTCCATAAAGGCCCACATTTTGAAATTGTTTGGCCAACAACATAAAAATGTGGATTGTGTAGGAGGCATCATTAACATAGTGGAGGATAAAAAAGATAACAATGGAGCCTTTACTATGTTTAAAAAGTCAAATTCTTGTGAATTGATCAACACTAACCCTTTAATAAGAGTTACTACATTTTAACTGACCTAAGGCTAAAGGAAAGATGTGATAGTATGGCAATGATCTTCTTTGTAGATGCTACTCAACTGGAAATAAGTTAGAAGTTGTTTGATGCTTTACTATGAAACGATAAAGTAGATAAGGGTGTTTTTAATCTCCTTAGTCTATTCACTCTCTCTTTAGGCTTCATTCAATTAATATTGTAAAGCATAGACTTCAAATTTTCAATAGACTACATTTTTCTTGGTCTTGGATTATGAAATGATATCAAAATATTTAGTGGCATACACTATAATGAATTGGGAAAATTAAATTAATATACAAACTCTAGTTATTGACCAAATCAAGTCTCTTTTCTTATTAGGGATCTAAAATTTGAGATGATATAAGGTGAGTTAGAAGCCACCAACTATTTGAAATGACTATGCAACTCTTCAAAAATCTTATGAAGGCTTCTAATTTCAAAATTAGACTTTAAAAATATGATGTTTGATGATGTCCTAAAACTTGGTGTCAGATATATGAACTAATTTGGTATTCTTTCTTACATCCTAAAAGGGATTGCTTCTATTAATTGGTGATATGCCAATGAATAACTTAAGGGTTAAAAATGATCTTTTCAAGGCTACTAGGGATTTCTTTAGGTCGTGTAGGTTGCTGAACTAGCTAAATGCTACTTTTATAGCCCTTGTCCCCAAAAATGTTGATGCCTTAGCCATGAAAGATTATAGACCTATTAGTCTTTACAACACGGTCTATAAAATTTTCTCTAAAATATTGGTGTTTAGACTTAAATCGGTGCTGGGTAAAATGATTGCCTCAAACCAGAAAGGTTTTGTCCAGGAAAGAAATATTCTCAATGTTGTTATTTCCACCCATGAAATTATCCATTCAATGGATCACTCTAAAAAGCCTGGGATGGCCTTCAAAATTGACATTTCAAGGCCTACGATAGAGTTTCTTGGCTTTTCCTTTTTTTTGTTCTTAGGAAGTTTGGGATAGATGGAAGATTCCTTAAGATGATCTCTACTTGTGTTACCTCCCCAATGTGTTATGTTCTAGTTAATGGAGTCCCTCAAGGTTTTTTCTCTTGTGGTCGTGGGCTTAAGCAAGGTGACCCCCTCTCTCCCTACCTCTTTATCATTCTTGCTGAAGTTCTTGGTAGGAATATCCAAAAATAAGTGGACTCAAAAGCTCTCAAAGGTGTTAAAGCTGCCTCATCTCTTATGCCAGATTCCCATCAACAGTTTGTTGATGATACTCTAATGTTCAAGGAAGCCTCAGTGGGGGAAGTTGGTCTTTGGAAACAAGTTCTCAATGACTATGCTGTTGTTTCTGGCTAGTGTATCAATTATGAAAAAAATGAAATTTATTTCTTTAATACTAACCAACAAATTAAGGATAGAGTGATAAAAATCCTAGGATGTTAGGAAGTTGATTTACCTGATGCCTATCTGGGCCTACCATTGATCTCTAAGAAGCTAGAAAACAATTACTGGAATCAGCTGATTGAAACGACTCAAAACAAACTTGTGGGATGGAAGGGGAAGCTTCTTAGTTTGGTTAGCAAGATTCAACTTAGTAATGCCTCCCTTCAGAATATTCCTATATACTATCTATCCCTTTTCAAAATCCCTGCCTCTATTGGGGAGAAGATAAAATAGATTTAGAGAAAATTCTTATGGTTAGGAATTGAAGAAAAAAATAGGTTGTCCCTAGTTTGTTGGGAAAAATTATGTACTCCTAAAAGGAGAGGGGGTTTGGGATTAAGAAGAATATCTATGCTTAACAAATCCCTAACAGCTAAAATTGGTTGGAATATTCTAGAAGGCTCTAAAGACTGGGTAAAAAATTTCCAAGCTAAATACTGAGGAACATGAATCTTGGTTGTTTTCTCTTAGTTTCTGATCCACCTAGTGGTTTAGCATTATGGAATCGTCTTGTTAAACTGAGGAATGTTTTGAAGCTGGGGGTTAGAAAGAGAATTGGGAATGGGAATAATACTGACTTTTGGAAGGACCCTTGGATAGAGACTTCAACTCTGTCCTATTTAGAACATCTTAATCCTCTTAAACAAAGCCTAAACAAGATTTGTGGTAAAAAGGTTTCTGACTATATTAATTGGGAGTTGGAGGAACCAAAATGGAAGGAGTTTAATTTGTTATTAAGGAGGGACAATCTGAGAGGACAAAGATAGGTGAATTGGGATCCTATCCTCACAAGACTACATAATTTGATTGGGGAGGCAAAGTGGTTTGATCAAGAAAGGGAAGATGAGTGGCTTTGGAAAGGTAGCTCTTTTGGTTGTTTCTCAGTCAAAAAGGCTTATGAAGAACTGATGAAGGTGCAAGGTGTTGCTTCAAACCATTTCTGGGATAGGGTGTGGCTAAAGAACTTGATTCCCAAAATTAACTGTTTCTAGTGGGTTGCGGCTCATGGTAAAATTCTCACTATTAATAACCTGGTTAGGAGGGGTTTCCAACTGGTTAATAGATGCTCGCTCTGTAAACAAGAAGAGGAGTCAATTATTCACATTTTATTTCACTTCCAATTTGTGAGGGAAGTGTGGTCCTGCTTTATGTCGTTGTTGTCTTTATATTGGGTGTTTCCTAATTCAATTAAAGTATTTATAGAAAGCTGGTCAAATTGCCCTTTTTTACATAATGTTATTGTTGATCTCTAGAACCAAGTTCCTCCTTTTGTAACCTAGGGTTTATGGAAGGAAAGGAATAATAGAATATTCAAGGATGTGGAGAGAAGCAGCTGGGAGGTAAGCTTGATCATAAAAAAATAGATTAAGGAAAACATCGAGGCTGGAAGTTATGGCTTCTCCAAAACCTGGCCTAATTACAAAGAAATGAGGATTAAGAAAAACCAAGGAATCAAGAAGGATTTAACTAAAATCAATTGGTCAAAGATGCTAACTAGAATGGCTATTGTGTGGAGCCCTCTGCAGAAGGATTGGGTAAAGTGTAACTTTGATGGGTGCTCAAAAGGCAACCTGGGACAAGTTGGTGTAGGGGATTTGTTAAGGAATCATAAAGGAGAGTGTGTAGTGAGCTTTTGTGTGAATATGGGGGTCTGCTCCAATAATAAAGTTGAAGCTATGGCAACATTGGGGGCTTCAATACTCTTAAGGAGCTGGGTTATCAAAATGTCATAATAGAAGGGGACTCGAAGCTTATAGTGGACCTCCTAAATGAAGAGGCTGCACCACCATGGGAATAAAAAAATATAATGGATAAATGCCAAGTCATTAAGAAGCCCTTTACCAATTGCAGGGTGCAACATGTTTATAGAGAGGGAAATAAAGATACCGACTGTGCTACCAACATGGCGCTGAGTTGTAGGTGTTGGACCCGATGGACTAATAGTAATATGCCGAAGTCTTTAAGAGACTTAATCCTAAATGATAAATTTGAAAATGAGTACCATATGCAAAAATGAAAGATTGATCTTATGCGGGAAAAATGAGTACCGAGTGGTGCTTTTTGGATTTCCATGTAATGATAACATAGGAAGTATAGGATTTTATTAGATGATCTTGGCTGGAAGTATTATTTATTATTCTTCCGTTATGAAGGTGACCAAAAATCACATGAAGATTTTCAAGTTGTTAAGGGTTGTCATTTCTATTCGTGCCGATTTTCCTTGTGTCAGCTATTCTTGCATTTCTAAAGTGGAGAAAGGTATGAAAATTAATGGGGAGTTTAATACTTGTAAGAAAAATGATGGGTTTTTTGTACTAGGAAATGTGTCGTTGGACTTAACAAAAAGAAACTTCTCGATTCATCATTCTTTATCGGCTCTTTGTGTAAATTGGCGTAAGAGTGGTTGTTGCATTCTGGAAAGAAAGGAGTGGGATATTATGAAGAAAATTATGTCGCAACTGAAGAACTTGTAGAAAAGCAAAATGGGAGGACCTAGGAAGAGAACGAAGCCACCAAATTGTCAAGCCCTGAAACATAACGTGGATTTATGGAGAATGTTTGAAAATGCTAGTATGGTTTTGTTCTTCCAATCCCTCAAGGGATACAACAAGAACCTAACAACAAAGTTTACCAACTCTTGGAGGAGAGGTAATACTACTATTGGAGCGGTGTAGTTTGAGGTAACGTCTAGATTCATTGTAGAAGCAATGGGGCTGCAAAATCAAGGGATTAAAGTTGCTAAGAAAAGTGGGGCGGACTACCAGAGGTTTTTTGAAAAATTACTGCATGAAGGGGAGAATCTCAAAAGATTTTAGAACGGGTATGCAAGATTGGAACTCCCTCCTCCCTTTGCTTTAGTTAGCTTGTTTGTTATGCGGTCCTTTACTCTTGAGGGAAGGTATATGTCGGTACATGTTTACCATTTCCCCCTGCTTAACCACATGAGGCATGGTGAGAGTCAATTTTCCTTTTTATCTGTTGTCCTCCCTGCAACTCAATATCAAGAAGGGAGTTAGTCCTCCCCTCCACCAAGGTCTAATGCTAACCTTGTACAAGTATGATTTAGCGTTGAATCCCCATGGCAACCCTTTGGCTAGAAGAAATGAAAACCCTAGTCATTTTGAAGAGGATAATGAGGGACAACCTATGGATGAAAACCCTAATACTATTGAAATCTCGGTTGAGGAACCTAACCCCCACCCACCTCCCATTGTTGCTGCTAGGAGGGTGCTTATTACTGCTATAAGCTAGTCCCCTGTGGCCAATGTGTTCAATCCCTCTACTCTTGTGTTGCATAAGAGTGAGGAAAAAAGAACATTTGAAATTGAACTCATCAGAGCCACACCAGAAAAAAGAAAACTTTCACCTTTGCTACTAGAACTTCCCATGGCGAAGAAACCCAAAAGATACTTAAACCCTAGGGATGTTATCAATATTACTGAGGAAGGGACTCAAAATGAGGAGAAGGAGTCTTTGCAGGGGCAAGGGAGTGGAGGGAGTGGTGGGAGAAGGTCGGCCCGCCTTGCAAAGCAGCCTCGAAGGACAAAAAAGGTAAACAAAAAATGACTGTGTGTGAAGAGGAGGACTTGGGGTATGAAGAATTTGAAGCCCATTAGGAAGATGATTAAGAGGATATGGATTTTGAGGACTCAACTTATGAGATGGGGGAAGAAGGATCAAAGGAGGATAAGGAAGAGGAAGAGGAAGAACAAATTGAGTAATTTGAGGATGAAAAGGAGGATGAAAATGTGTAGGAAGTTGGGGACTTGGGTATGGATAATAAAATAGAGGACTCAAGTAATGAATTTTTAAAGTGTAGACTAACATTTCTACAGGTTTAGTTTGAAGATATGGAGAAGGCTTTAGTTGCGCTCATGAAGGTAACTAACAGATTGATGAGGAGGGAAATGCTGGGAGCTACTTCTGGAGAAATCAAAATCACCAGGAAGCTTAGGAAACAGGGGAAACTAGATGCCTTGAAGATGTTGGACGAGACAAAGGGACCTGATTGGAGAGAATACATTACTCTCATGGGAGAGTATGGGGACCTGTTGAAGAAAGCCAACTAATGGCTTTATGTTGCTGCTCTGTCATTTATGATGAGTTTTTTGTCCTTTTTTTTTAATCTCTTGGACTGCTATTTCATTATAGCTATGATATGGTGGAATACCATTTGGGACACTGTTGAATTAATTAATGGTTTACATAGATAAGTATGCTACTAGCAACTTACTATTTTTTATTAGTATCGGTTGGTCTATGGTTACTATATTAAAATTTGGCCTATGAGCTAATACTATTGTTGTTTTTTGGTTTGCTAGTGGTGTTGTTTCCCACCTTTTTCCATTTCTTTTTGGTCTGTTGTTGTAACCATGGGATCAAGGCCCTTCCTTACTTATCCAATAAAAAACTTAAGGGAAAATATTTAAAAGGATGGTGTGAAAATTTTATTTATTTGAGGCATGCCTAAAACATTTAAGCTTTTCCTTTTTTAAAAGAATCATTCATGGATGGTCTCTTATTGTGTATATCTCTTGGCCAAGCTTAGCAATTGGAAAGTTGAATAAATTTTTAATAAAACTTTGGCTTTTTACTATTGACATAATGTGGTTAGTTTGCAAACAATGTTAGCATATAGATGTATTTGAATGAGAGGACAAATCACCCAATAACTTTTAGTGAAGTCACTCTTTCAAATATTATTTGTTGGGTAACTATCAAGATAAAAATCCTTGCACGCAAGTTAAAGAAGCTATTAGCTACATGTATTATCAAGAATAGTGAATGTATAAGCAATAGGTAAAACAAAGGATCCCTTGCCTCCTAATGTCCTTCCTTCTCATGTCAGAGAAATTGTTACTAAGAAGTTCAATTTGATGATTTTGTGAGGGAAATAGTATTGATAGTGATGGCATTCATCATCCATGAGATATTATGATGATGGTTTGATATGAGAGAGAATATATCAATGTCAAGTTTCAATCTAAATACAATGAACAAGAAGAGCAATTAGCTATAGCTACTAATGATTTAAATTTGCAAGCTATTATTTAGAACAAATACACATTGATATTAGGAAAATAGGTAGGGAAAAAATGAATCATGATGTCACAAGATAGGGTAGCAAAGCTAAATGGGATTCGAGTTACTTTACACTTTAGAAACTGGGTAAAGGTGCAAGTGCTTCCACAATCCAACCTAAGCAATTTGTTCGAGTTCCCTTGTACGAGCCCCCTTGTGATTGGTGGTCATCTCAAACAAAATATAATAATCTCCAAGAGGGAACATACATACATGCTTATATGTAGCATGCATGCATACATGTGTGTGTCTGTTTGTGTGCAATCTAGATCCTAGGTGATCTAGGAGACAATGCTCTAGATGAGGACCTTGATGTGTTATATGCATGTGGAATCAATATAAAGAGAAAGGCTTAGACAAAGAAGAATTCAAGATCTGGAACAAATTGTTTTATTAATTTGTGCATTATGTACATGGCATGCTCTCAAGGAAGATTCATTGTTGTATTTTATCCTATATATGTGTGCTAATTTCCTACTAATGTCTACTTATCTATTTATGTCACACGTACATTTATAGATTACATAACCATTAAGACAAAGGCCATTATGGAAGTTGATTGAGCTTCCATGTGTGACACTTCATATCCCAATGGCTAGAATTTTAGTTGTGTGATATGCTAATAGATGATGTGTCATTCAACAACTCTACACGATGCGCACAATTGTTGTGCAAAAGCTTGAGATTTTATGTGACATTCTACTCTAAGTTATGGATTGTGTGTTCTATGTGCACTAACACAGTTGTTTTTGTAAAGCCTTGCAACATGAACTTTGGAATTATGTAGATGGTGTGTGATGTGAAGTGTTTGCACAAATTGTGAAGTGTCTTCATAGTTGTATAACATGGTTCCAAGCACTAAGCAAGTGGCACAAAACAAGGAGCTACACACAAGTACATGCATGATTCTTGTCACGTGGATTTGTGCGATTGTGTGTGGATCAACATGTGTCTCTGTGTGTGCATGTGTGTGTGAGTGTGTGCTCGTGCACATGCGTGATAATCACAAGTACATTCTTTAAGGAACTCAATACTTGTAGGATTTCAATATGAACAAAAATAGCATACTTCCAATGGGTGTGTGTGCTTGTGCACATACATGATAATGGAAAGTACATTCTTTAAGGAACTCAATACTTGTAGGATTTCAATATGAACAAAAGAAGCATACTTCAAACAGGCTAATTTCATAAATTAGATATTATCTCAATTTAATCTCATATTCTCTTTGAAGAGCACATAATTATATTGAGAGGGGGGGTGAATCAGTATAATACCACTTTAAAAAATTTCAAACTTATTTAATCACAATAGAAACTATGCAAGAATATGATAATGAGAAAAAGTTGACACCAAGATTTTATGTGGAAACCCTTACGGGAGAAAACCAGGGTACAAATAATGTACTTTATATATATATGCAAGTTTACAATGATTGTAGGCACCAACCTCTAACTTGTTTTGTAGGCACCAACCTACTAGAGGCACCAACCTCTAACTTGCTTTGTAGGAACCAGCCTATAGGAAGCACCAAATCCCTTTTGCAAGGCACTAACCTTGGCTAACTAGAGGCACCAACCTCTTATCATAGACTAAAAATCTTAATATAGAATGAGACCTTTACAATAAATCTCCTTTTGCTTCAAATCAACTCCTTCTCTGTGATGTATGCTACTTCCTTAATGCTCACACATGAGTTATATTTTTTCGCTCTTCTACTCACATAATCATTCTCTCTCACACATTCAATTTTGCAAATCTGAAATGAATCATATATGTATATTGGTCAAGGATTGTGACCTTTTGTTAAAGCAATATGTCCCTTTGAATTGCTTCCTTCAAACAAATTGTACCTTTTGAATAAGACCTTTTAATTTGGATTATTTTAGAATAAATCGCACCCCTTCACATAAATCTGAAGTTGCAATTTTTAGAAAGGATCGCTTCTTTTCATGAATAAATAGCACTACTTCATAAACCATATCTTTTTATTAATTTTCTTTTACTTTGATAAGAAGAATCATACCACTTCAAAAAAAACTGAATCACACCATTTAATAGATGGAGCACTTCTTTTCAAAAAATCGTATCTCTTCTTAAATAGATCGTTGCATACCTTTTCAAATATCAATCACTGCCTTTTTGACTTTTGTCTTTTTCTCTATTTCGTCTTATATGCTTTTGTTTTTTTAACTATCTTATTCTCAAACGCTGGCTCTTTTTGGTTTTGTCTTTTTCTTTTTCTGATTTTATAAATGTTGATAATCTTCAAATTGTTGCCTTCTATAAATGGACATTTATCATATTATTTTCTTCATCTTAAAGTCTCTTATAATATAGATTGTTGCATATATTAACTGTTGTTCATTTATCCTAATTTCTACCTTAATTAAGATAATAAACATGTTTGATCAAACTTATATTCCATGTTTGAATGGATTGGACTATTTGAAATACTCTGTCAATTTTCATGGCAATTTTGGCTCATTTGTCTTCTTATTTTGCTATCTTTTGGTGAGCCTTTAGTTCCTGGTTACACACATAAAATATATGCTTGCAACTAGAATGCATCTTCATGCTTTACCTTGAAATCAATGACAATATTTCCAACACTCTTCCTACACCATAATTTTTTTTTGTTCTCATCTAAATTCAATGATGTTTCTAATGAGAGTTCTATTTTAGGTGAGACTTTCTTGATGCTTGTTGTAGAATTCAAGACTATTTGAAATACTCTGTCAATTTTCATGGCAATCTTGGCTTATTTGTCTTCTTATTTTGCTATCTTTCGGTGAGCCTTTAGTTCCTGGTTACACACATAAAATATCTACTTGCAACTAGAATGCATCTTCATGCTTTACCTTGAAATCAATGACAATATTTCCAACACTCTTCCTACACCATAAATTTTTTTTGTTCTCATCTAAATTCAATGATGTTTCTAATGAGAGTTCTATTTTAGGTGAGACTTTCTTGATTTTTGTTGTAGAATTCAATCATCTTAAGTTTGTGGTTGTTAAATGTAAAACATGAGTTTTCTCCTTTCATTTCAAATGAGTATGACCCAAAAAGCAAGAAGCCATGACACCCTTTGATGGAACATTTAGGTGAGGAATATTGCATCATTAAGTTTTTAGGTTTTTTAATTAGAATAGTTTAATGATAAAATAAAATTGAGTTATAATAAAAACTCACATAACTATTCTAGGTTTGAAAGCAATTATTTGACTTTGTAGTGTGAATTGTTAAAACTCATATATTTGTAAAGTTGTTCCCTATAAAATAGAATCTAAAAAATCCTATATATATGTAATTTGTATTGAACAAAAAGATAGGAAGCACAAAAGCACAAGCACGTATTATTTTGGGTTGTATTATTTGCTGCTTCATTTGTCTCTTCCCATATTTCTAATATGGTATCAGAGCAAATATTCTTTCTTGGACCTGCACAACAGATTCACACGAGATCCTCATTAGTTTTGGTTGTCTAGTCCATGGCCTGCTGAGTGAGAAATAAGCTTTGGTGTAAATCCACTTGAATGCCTGCATCGCTACATTACGGATTAAATTTCATGTATTTAAGAGGAGGTTCTATAGAATGCACACTGAGACTTCAAGATAACAACACCATTTGAATTCCTTGGAGAATTCTCTGTTGTTTTGTGCAATACTGGCAGCTCCTATCTGGCCGGATTCAACATAGCCGATTCCTATGCGTGAGTATAACCCTTTCTGCAGGCGAGCCATCTTTTATGGTATGCGCACTTTAATATTGCAGAGTACAGTTGTTTCAAATGAAATGATATTCAATAGATGTGAACCTACTCAATAGAAATATGGATCATTGTAAGTGCATCATCCAAGTCACATAGAGCATCGATAAGTTGTGATATATTGCTTGCATTGCCTAATCGTCTAGAGCTCACGGGATCGAATCTTGTGGTTTCTCAAACTGTTGCGTTGTCTTTTCACACACCATAATTGAGGATCTCTCTATTGAGGGAGGAAAACAAAAAATTTATCATTCTTCACATTTCCAGGCTGTTAATTCAAATCTGCACTTAAAATGCTTATGCATCTATTTTGGGTAAATTTTTGGCCTCCACAGTTTCTTTTGAAGTATTGTTGTCCTTGATCAATTGTTCAAGGTGTAGTATCACTTGTACAAAGCACTTCCTTCTCATCACCGATAAAGGCAGTGAGTTAGAGTGGGTAAATTACTGCCAACATTTTGATGTTTTGTTTTTCGATGCAAGTTGTCATGCAACAAATTTGATGGACTGTGCACCAATGACTGCAGTGCAAATAATGTCTACATTAGGCATAAAAATTATCAAGGTTTTGTGATGTTTGAGGTATAAGAGAAAAACTTACATGTTTCATCATAGCTATTTGAACGTGTTAGAGGCACCCAAGCATACAAGAGAGTGCATAGTATTAGAGTTATCAAGTGTGAGATCGATTTGATTCCTTGTGTACATGGTAGCCTCCTGGTAGGAACCAAAAGTGCATAATTCTTCTTCAGAGTCTGCAGCATCATCATAGTCACAACTCACATTGTGCTAATTGCTAGATCGCCTGGCAAGGTATCTATATATTCAAGATCAGAGTTTTGTTTTTAGTAGTTGATTATATTCCTTTGAGCTTGTTAAATTAAGGTTGGATTAATTGAGTATCTCTAGATGCATTCATGTATTTAATGCCATACTACTCTCCTCTTGCTGCTCACATTTTGCCCTTTGAAAATGCGCATTACAGTGGAATTTTAAGCCTTTTGGTCATTGTGTTTTGTTCAAGAAAATCAAGTTTAATATTTTTAGAATAAAGTCTATTAGTCACAAGTCATTAATGGTCATCAAAAGTGTCAAAAATAAAATAAAAATGATTGTTTCAATTATAATTGGATGTAGTCTCGCTTCTATGCGACATTCATTTTATGAGGGGCATTCTAAAATTGAGCTTCAAATTCAAATTTGCCAAGTAGCAAATCTACTGGAGGATGGAGGCACAAGAGGTTGGAGTAGCGTTCTCTCGTCAGTCACTAGCGATGGGCCCGTGAAACTATTTTAGTGACAATACTATTTGTGTCAAAATGACTAAAGCCAAGATCAGTTTTCAGGTGGTAGGGACAACCGTCTCATATCATTTGTGAACAAAGTTGCAATGATCTATAATGGTGGTTGCATATGCGACAACAAGAACTTAGTCCTCAAGCGCTTTATGTTGTGATTGAATGTGTTTGTCCCCAATCACAATTGTTGATTGTTTGTGGATGGATGTGTTTGTCCCCATTCACAAGATGGTGTAAGTGATTGGAAGTGTTTGTCCCAAGTCACAAGAGTTTGTAATTATGATTGGATGTGTTTGTCCCCAATCATAATTATTGTGAACAGATGTGTGTGTCCCTGTTCATAACCTTGATGTTGGATAGATGTGTTTGTCCCTATCCAAACTTCTTGTAAAACCATGGGTAGATGTGTTAGTCCTTATCTTTGGTTCCATCAGTAGATTGTTAGTCCCTATCTTTGGTTCCATGGGTAGATGTGTTTGTCCCTATCCTTGGATGAAAGTATAGTAACCATAGTGAGGCTAGTTCCACTATTGTTTGTCATGAGTAGATGTGTATGTCCCTACTCATTCCTTATGATGAATTATTGTATGTGGGTTGGTCCACTATCCCCGTTTGAAGAATGATGCAATATGGGGGGTGTTAGAAATATTGTATTATTAAGTTTTTAGGTTTTTTAATTAGAATAGTTTAATGATAAAAGAAAATTGAGTTATAATAAAAACTCACATAGCTATTCTAGGTTTGAAAGCAATTAGTTGGGATTGTAATGAGTTGTTAAAACACCTAAAAAGAAATACTCATATATTTGTAGAGTTGTTCCTTATAAAATAGGATCTAAAAAATTCTATATATATGTAATTTATATTGAACAAAAGATACTATTATTTTGAGTTGTATTATTTGCAGCGTCATTTGTCTCTTCCCATATTTCTAATACATTTAGGGAAAGGAACAGTTTTGTCACTGAATATTGCACGAGCTGCCTTTTGAAGCAATACATAAATTAAGGAACTCGACTTAACATGGATGAGACTGGGGGTTCAGGCAGTGACGTGGATAGAATTATCAGTAAGTTCAGTAAAGATGAAGTCATCGCAGGCAGTGCTTCCTGTGTCTCCTTTAAAGAGATATTGTTTACAGTGCTATTGTTGATGAAGATGTGCCCGATGCAAATTAGCTTTTTAGCTAGCTGATACTTTTGAAGTTTGCATATGTGCTGATGACCCTACGTGATCTTTTAACTTGAATACCTAATTCAGAATTAAATGTGTTTTTGGTTTAAGTGCTTGATCCCTTATACTATTGTTCACTAGTTTAGTTGCTTATACTTTTTAAATGTTTTTTTGAACTACTCGTTAAGTGTTACTGTGAACTGCTATAAGGGCATTGTATATAAATTTTATGAAATATAAAGGAAGAGATGCCATGATAAACAGATACTTTACAGTGGAGAAAAATTGACATAGATGATGGTCAGAGAAACTTTCTCTTGCGATGGCTACACATGCTGTATCACAGTTGCCAAGGCAAGAAGCCTGAATGAAAATGAGGAAGATGTTATTTTTGGAGATATTCTCGAAGACTCGAAATATATTGTTAAAATTAGAAAATCATATTCCATTTTTATTTTGCAAGATGTGATAATCTATATTTAACTGGATTTGTGCAACTAGAATGTCAGGTAATGAAGATTATTAAGTGATTAGCATCAAACAGCACAGCTTTGATGTGCTATGAAATTAAGAAAAGCTAGAGTGATGTTCAAATAGTGCAGTGGGGGCATGAAAGGTATTAAATTCAACCGCAAGACTTCTACTTTCCATTTAGACAAAATGATTAGTCAGATCACCCTGAGAAGTTTGATAGCCTTGGGAATATGGTCCCCCTCCCTCAAGCACAGAGCAATCACTTGCTATTCTCATCCAATGAATAAGCTAATATGAAGAACTTTGATTTGTTGATGAAAAAGAGCATCATCTTTGGAAGCTCAAGAGCAACTCAACAACAGCGCCTGCCTTTCATGTTATTGACATTTCAGTTTGTAGGAGTGAATTAAGAGAGAACATTGCGATGGCTGGAGCAAAAACAAAGGTATTACACAAAATCGTGGTTGAAGGCATCTCTTATAGGAGCAATTCTGCTGATGATGACCTTTTGCAAGTGCTGTCTAACATGACATACCTGCAGTGTTAAATACATAAATTTTTACATTATCTTGGTACGTTCCAGTCTTCACTTATGGAAATTTTCCAACACTAATTGAACAAGAAATTAAGGAACGCTGTACTGAATGTATTTTTTAAATTTTTCAATAGGATCTGTATATCACATTCACAGCACCTTTCTTGTTTAGGTTAAAAGGGAATAATGGTTTAAAAATATATAATACATTCTACAGAAACATGAATGTTCATATCTGAAGATTGCTCTTGGTAGTTGAATTAATCATGTAAATGATGTTACAAAATAGGTTGATTTGCAATAAAAATAAAAATATTATCATATAAATACATTTTTAACAGTTGTTGCAATAAAATTGAAACTGCCAAATTGTGTTCTCACAATCAATGGTTTTCAAATCATTAACAATTTACCAATATTATCTATTCCATAACAATAATCTTATATTCAATGCATAAGTTACAACTTAAAAACAAATAAATTTGTTTGGCAGAAATAGTTGCAAGCTTGCAGCTAATTTCCACATAATATATTAACCTGCATATTGTCTGGAATTAAATACTAGTCATATAACCAACTCTTTCAAAATTCTTTGACTAGAATTAAAACGCTTCAGTCACCACATCACATGAGCAAACAGCTTTAAAGCCAGATTGCCTCATTATTGCCAGTGGCCCAGTAAGATAAATTAGCCAACATGACTGCAAGTATAATTGGTGTATACAAAGTACATTTCGTGAAACAGTTTCAAGCATTCTTATGCGAGGGGACAGCATTGAAAATATTTTTGATGCAGTGCAAAGATTCCATATAAATGAAGAAATATTTTTTACAAAACATTCAAGACTAGCCTTGAAAAAAATCAACCGCTGTCTCAAAAATCAGATGCTCAAAGTAAAATCTTTATCCATTTATGGTTTCACTCTGTTCATGAAACCCAATGATTATAGATACAATAATGGATCACAAAATAATGATGGTAGTCTCCTCTAGATCAAAACAACAAACTTCAGACTCTTGTTCTAAGAACAGTGTCCAGTTTTGTCAATTAAGCCAAAGAAGCAAAATTCAAGGGAGTACTCCAACCACCCCTCAGCACAGCTTTTAATACAGCAATTCAATGAAAGTTAACATCAAAAAGTTTTACAAGAATAGAAATGGGGTAATGATTGGTAGCAATATATGTTAACTCCCCTGACCAGTGGCATCTGAGTTCAATCTTCCAACTATTTTCCTTCCTTCGGGTATATATATCTTCTTTTAGTATAAGCCAGCAAAGTAACGAGGCATGGCAGTTACATTATCCATGAATATGAAGTCCATTTTCTATCAGATTGCAGCCCAAATTCTTGAATACTTTCTCTGCTGCTTATTCCATTACAAACATTCTAAAACCACAAGGCAAGAGGTATCTTTTTATGATATCAGAGCCCAAATTCTTGAGTATTTTCCCTGTTATTCATTCCATTACAAATACTGCCCAAATGAAGAAGCAAGATGGTGTCTTATTATGATATATACTCCAATATAAGCATGTACTCTTGTTGGATAACTACCCAAAAGAACAAAATATTATCAGGGACTTCAACGGCATGCTTATGACACTTCTGTTGCTAAAAATGTTCCAAGGCACAGAATCTTGATTGTGAGCTACAAGAAAAATAAGATAATTTATGTCTATCAAAATTACCACAAACAAATTATATACATTCAGCTAATATATATATGTACAATGAATACTTTAAGTTACAAGGATACATTTGACGTATACCTTCATGAATTCATTTGGAATGCTCAAATACTGTAGTAGTCTACCGTGTCTTCTCTGAGCATTTTGTCTGTAGTTGTACTAGCCCTTATGACCCTTACTTGGTCGCCTATAATTTCTAGCACCTGTTAAAAGGAGAATAAATTTAGAGAGCTTGTAAGTACATATATCAATTACAAGGAGAGCAATCTGGGAAATATAGAGTGAGCTAGGTATAGATTTTGTTAGGTTACATCAACATATTGGAGGCTACATGGTGAGCATATGCAGCTTCAACACACAACTGGTATAATGTATGGTCTCAAACTCCTGTTCAATGTCATCAAAGCTAGACTCAAACCAGATCAAACAGTTAAGAAGGAAATTAAGACCCATTTAATGAACTCATTATTCTTCTCTTCCCAAACAAAAGGCTCTATATCCAGGAGATGGATTCTTTATCTTTGTTGATTATGCCAAGAAAGGCATACACCACATTATCTTGCAGAGTTAGAGAATATTGAACTTGCTAAACAAAAAAAAAGCATCTCCTGGAGTGTTGAAAGGATGATGATATCCTGGGGTTTTCTTTGGTTTGGACTATTTTACATTTTTACTCTTGTAAATCTCTTGGTTCATTCTGCTGACATAGCTGGTCCTGATATAGATTTGTTAAACTAGAAATAGTTAAAGCTTGCTAGTTTAATAAGTTGATGATCCTCTCTAACTCTCTCAGAGGTACAAGTAGAATTAGTCACTCTTCTTTTTGGTATTAAAGAATACAACTTTCTGTTAGAAAACAGATGGTGCTAATAAAGACATGCCTCTCAAATAAAAGTCTGCCATGAACTAACCTTGCCTAAAATCTAGTGGGGACAACAATGCAGAAAGACCAAAAGAAGATTTTGATACAGGAATTATGCATTTATGATTTATGCTTAAGGGCTTGCTTCTAATTGAAGAGCACAAAAGATTTACTGAGAGGGGGGGGGGGTGAATCAGTAAATCAACACAAATTTACACTTTGACAACTTTCTACACAAACTTAAATTCTCATCAACACCAACTTTAGATATGAATCAATTTACACAAGTTGATACCAATTTATTGAAATATTAAATATATTTTTAGATGGAAGTAGGCACCAACCTACTTGATTTACAAGTGAGATGATTTAGTAGGCAACAACCTACAAGGGACACCCAAACCTTTTTAACTATTTAGTAGGCACCAACCTACAAGGAGCACCAACCCCTAATGCAAGGCACCAAACCTTGACTTGATGATTGCAAGATGATGCCTTCAATCTGACCTGCACTATCCCAATCCTCCAATCTGCCTTTGGTGATGAATGATCTCACACTTAGCCCACACAAGGAGATGGGACTTCAGATTTAGAATGCTCACTTACCCAACCACACTATCAAATAAAAACTGAATTGCAAATATATACTTCGATCCAAAAATGTGCCTTTTGATGAAAGATCATAACTTTTCCTTTTCAACATTCATTCATACCCCTTCATTAACCCAATTTTCTTCCTTAATGATCTTTGATTTTGCTTTGATTATTCTGACTTAGTTGATTATTTAATAACCAGATCAACATACACTTCTAGACATATCTTTTGTTAATTAATTTTCTGTGTGCAAATAAAACACAATTGTATTGTAAAGAAAATCGTATATTCTCTTATGTCTCCTTAGACGTATACTTGGATTTTAAAAGACACATCTCCCTTGGATATAAACACGTCCTTAGAGAATACGAAATTCCAGCCAACACGTCACTTTGAAACAACGCATTCTTTTCATTTCAAAAATAATCTGAAAAAGACATGTCAGTTTGTCTTAAGTCGCACCAGATTAGATGTGAAGACGTGTCCTTTCAGAAAAGATGTGACTGCTGATATGTAACGCCTTTTATAACAAAACAGATTTTACTACTTGTCTCCATCATTTTTAAACAAAAGACATGGCTTCTTGATTCACACCTCTTAAAAAGAATGATTAAGCAAAAACTCATAATCACGTATTTGCTTTCCATTCGTATCTTTTGACATAATCGCGTCCTTTGAGTTATCGCACCTTATGTCTTTAACAAATTTTGTAATCTGTTTGTTTCATTCTTTCCTGCTCGTTCTTTTCAGATCATTCTTTTCAATTCATGCATTATAATATTTTGTGAGACCAATATTATAAATAGTTTGTTCTTTTTTTTATATGAGCAAGTTCTATTGAACTTGATATATTCTTCACTTTTGAAAGCCACAAAGTCTGCTGAAAGACTTTCGATCTGAATCTCATGAACTACAAATCTGAGCAAACATCTGAACATATTCTTCATATCTTGCTTTTGCATATCACACTTTGTATGCATTGTACAACTTTTATTGTCATACAAGATTCATGTGTATAGCCAAGAAGCTAAAATCGTATCTCAATAATCTTAATGATCTCAAAATGATATCCTTCAACAAGCTCGAATAACTCCAACAGAAAAATCTGAGTGTTTGTTTCTTAATCATATCAAGAATCCTCAACATTCTAATTGCAACAGACGAACTTGTCAAAGTATCTTCATCAAGCTGATTACTTCATATCAACTTCCATCTGTAGATGATGCTTAACTTCGATCCGGGCTTTTTAGTTTAGTCTGCAAATTTATCTTTAATAATTCTGATGTGGACCTTGATTCCATTAAGCTCAACAATGAATCATCCAATTTTCAATGATCTAAATATATTATTTAATCAACCTGGTCTGATTCTCCATCTGATCTGATTATTAATCTGTTTTGAACCAGCACCTTGAGCTTTATGAAAATCCTATTTAAGTCTTGCATAATAATTCTGAATCTTGTCATTAATAACAATTTCTTCAATACTATCTTCAGTTAGTTTTGTTCCTATTCAAATATGCTTATATTATCTTTAATCATACTACAAATGACTCCACCTTTTTCACTTAACATTAATGACAATATGAACCATCTGCCTTCACATTTTGACATCAATGACAATATTTCCAACACTAATAACAAAGATTGCATAAACATATAAAGAGTTCATCAAAATATATTAACAATACATTACAAACTGTTAAAATAAGAATTTAGCATGGAGATGTATTACAGGAAAAGAACTACATCCATTGGATTAATATTTTTTCGGATTGTTCACAGGCATAGGTAAACTGTAAAGATAAACCTTTCAACCATTATTTTAGTAGCCAAAAAAGATAGATAATTTAAAGAAATACAAATAGTCAAGATCAGTGAGCACATAAACAATCTAGTCAGAGGACATAAAAATTTTCTAAACCAGTCTACAGGCTTAAACTGATCTATGCTAAATAACAATTTAAGCATACAGAAATAGTGTTTCATGAATTTGGCTGCATATTTTAATTTTACTTAATGTTTTTGTTTCCCATCCTGTTCAACTGATGGGTGTTGTTTAAAACTTTGATCTCTCTTACATAGAATGGAATTCGCCTTTCATATTTATCTTCTTGGAGACTAGTATGTGGCCTACTAAGAGGAATACAGAAAACCTATTTAAACTTAATGTTCTGTTGCCTCCAGAACATGCAGTTGGGACTTATAAAATTATAGCATAATACTAACAAAAAGATTCAGTGCATTTTAGGGAATCCAATGTTATAAATTTTCCCCTTCCAATGGTCTATTACAAAAGGTTGCCCTCTTGCTCCTTGTTGCTGCACTTGCTATTTGATATATCCTAAGAAAATGTTTCTTGGGCCCACTATCAAAGAACTTGTTCTTCCAAATAATGACATGCTAATTGAATTGCAGTTTACTAATGATACCTCTTATTCCCTGTTCTAGATGAAGAAAATTTCGAAATATGGAAAATAGACTATCTTTATATTGTCTAGCATTTGGGTCTAAAATCTCTATTAAAAAATCCAATATCCTATGCTGGTCTAATTCTCTTCCTAGGTGGCTAATGGATAAGGGGTGCTCATAGAGTGGGCCCAATAAAGTAATTAGATATTTGAGAATAGCATTTGTGTTGAGCCCATTCTTCAAAGACATGTGGAGTTGTGGTCTCTTGTAGGAAGGTTTCAAGTATGCCAGAAAATTATATCTTTTTATATGGTATATTACTCTTCTTGCTGGTTGGTTTGTTCTTCACATATTAACCAACTTGAAAAACTGATCAGAAGCTTTCTTTGGTGTGATGGAAGAGGGTCAAGGAAGAGTCATGTTGTCTCTTGGGATTTGTGCAATGGGCCTAAGAAGATTGGTAGCATGGGGCTCAAGAACCTTTTTCTCCATTGGGTCTTTTTAGCAATAAATTGGGCTACTTACTCTTTGGTTGGTGATGAGCCATGAAAAGTTCTTCTAAAGAATAACTTGTTCTAGTTTCCCTTTAAAAAAAATCTGAATGATCTTACTTGCCTATTATGTATATTTTGTTTGCTCCTATGAGGATCAAGCCTAGAGGTTCCCCTATTTTTAGGTCTATTTGGAAGGCATGAGAACTTGTCAAAAGTTATATCAAAGAGAATAAAGGTATTTCTTCTTTAGAAAAAGTTGCATAAAAAGGTAGATTTATATGTTGGAATCTTCTATACAAGAACACGTCTCTCTACTAGCTTCTCTACTTAAGAGTAGGCTTCTAGGGAAATTCAAAATTTTGAGAACATTTTGAACAAGGATGGTCTGCTTCCTTGAGAGCAACTAATGGTCATGTACAATTTGTATAAGGCTCATTGAAAACATACACTACAGTTCACAACTCTTTGGGTAACACCTATGTTACTAGTTTGGGCCCTAGGTCCTATCGGTTTGGGTCTGGTCCGACCTAGATATGGGTCTAGATCTGGTCCACACTAGGGATCATCCAAGGTCCCATCCTAGTGCTGTGGGTGCATATGAGAGGAACTTGAGCAAACCCATAGCAAATTTTGTTGTTTTTCACATCCAACTAAAGAACATTAACTTTGCTTCCTTCTAATTTGGCCCTTGACTTTGACAAGATGCCCAAAAACAGCCCCCCTAACCCTAAAATGTGGATTCCAAGGCATTTTGAAGACAAAAACAAAGTCATTTCCCTTATTGTGAATGCAAAACAAAAAAATCATTCATCCTGGTTGAACTTTAATTCTTGCTTGCCATTGCACAAATAAAGTTGATGATTCATTAGTGGAGGTTCCAGAGAGGTAGGTTTGGTATTCCTACGTATTTGCAAGAGCCCATTTGTTGCCAAGGAGATTGTAGAGGAAGATTTCAGCAAAAGAGGTAGGTTTTTTTCAAGTTTTTGGTTTTTTTTCTACATTTTTTGTAATAAATGAACTCTCTTGTTTTGTTCTTTATTTCTTGTTTGTTTTCATTCTTCTATGAATCTATAACAAATGCTCAAGTTTTTTAAATGAGTTAAGTTATATATATATTTTTGTTTTCATTTGTTTTGATTCTTCGAATGTGTTGTTTATTGAACTTCTTGTCATAGGGATTACAATGGCAACTAGTTCTAGCCCGATGGGTTGACCTCGCTTCAAAATAGACCTGAACTCTTCCCTTTGGAAATATGTTGAAATGCTACAATAACTTCCAACTGGTGGGGTTATGTTTGGATTTGTAGTGGGTGTAATGTTAAGTATTCAAGCTCATACACTTGGGTGAAAAGCCATTTTTGCTACATCCTTGGACTAGGCACCAAAGTTAGTCCATGAAAAAATGGTGTACCCATTCCAAAAGCACAAATCCTAGTATATATTAATGAGTAGGAAAAAGAAGATCAAGAAGAAAGCTACAAATCAAATCATCCTTTGTTAAAGAAAGGATCTCAAGGAATGAAACCCCCTCCATTGCCTTCTAATCTTCAACTTGTAGAGAGCCACCCATTTTTGGCCACACTTGAGGAACAACCCACTACCTTTACACATTAGAGATCAAAGCGACCATTGGAAATGGCATTTCAAAATGAGTCTCGAAAGATTGCCAATCAACACATAATGAGATGTCTCTACGCAAATGGATTGGCTTTCAATGTTGTTCACTCACCATAGTGACAACAAATGGTGAAAGCAATTAATGAGGCTCCAAAAGGATACAAGGGCCCGAGTTTTGAGAAAGAGCATAGCACCTTATTGGAAAAAGAGGTGAAGTGGTGAAGTTCGTAGAGGATTCATTGAAGCCCATAAGGGATTTGTGGGCCGAAATAGGAGTGTCTATTTCCGATGGATGAAGGATGCAAGAAATCGACCATTAATCAATGTTATTGCAATGTCCCCTAAAGAGGCAATGTTTTTGAGAGCAATGGATTGTGCAGAGGCGGTGAAAGATGGTGCATTTATTGCTAACATTGTCATGAAAGCCATTGGGGATGTGGAGTTGTGAAACATTGTACAAGTCATAACAAACAATGCCAAAAATTGTAGAGCAGCTAGTTTATTAGTTGAGTAGTGTTATTCACACATATTTTGGACGCCTTGTGCTGTTCACTCCCTCAACCTTATGCTACAAAAAATTGGCGGCAAAATTGATTGGATCAAATAGGTGTATGTCAAGGCCAAAAAGAGTCAAATGTTCATCACCAACCACTATATGTCACAAGGCATATTCAAAACATTCTCATTGGAGCTATTGAAGGTAAGTGAACCAATAAGATTTATTTTAATAAATATGTTTCACTTTAGTAAAAACTTTAATATATATTTTTTTAATTTTAGTGAATTTTAATTTTTTTATTTTGATTTTCAAATATGTTGTTTAGACCCTTTTTTCCTCTAGCATAATTGTCTTAAGATGACTTGTGAAGGTTCAAGAGGCACTTTTTAACATGGTCATTAGCCCAAATCAGTCCATCTGTGTAATGTCCCCTTCTCAATAGCCACTCAAGTTGATCATTTAGCCTTTTTAATTCCTGGAGGCTAAAGGTGAATTTAGGGAATCCTTTACTTAATTATTTAATATTTGCCTAAAACGTCAAGTTAAATTTAAAAGGTAATATTAAGTAATTAATAAAGTGACTTTAAGTGAAATATTTTAAAAGTTACTTTAATAAGTCACTTTATATTATTCGAGCAAGAAATTAAGTGGGAAATATAAAAGGTGAAAAGGAGTTCAATTCTCTCATTCTTGGATGTTATTTTTCTCACTTCATTTGGAGGGCCTTTTTGGAGGTTTTTCGAGTTGTGGGTTTGGAAACCCTAGAGCACCGGTTTCGGTAGTGAAACCATCTACCCTAGCCGGAAATTATTGAGGAGGTCACCCAAACTTTCTACAAAGGAGATTAATGCAATATTGTGGTTATTTCTCTGAGATGGTTGTTGGCGTAACAACTAGCACCTCTGGAGTAAGAGTTGGTACGGACAGCTATGCACACTACGCAATGAGTACTCTTCAAATTAGGAGGGGAAGCTCCCTCGTTGTGCTTGACAAAAATGCTTTGAAAAGGAAAGTAAACTAAATTATATCCTGTCTTTTTGTCTCAACTATAAGAGGTACAAGGCTTTCTCGAAAACTATATACGTTGCAGCTAAGTATTTTCTGGTTTTGCAGATTACTAACTACAACTAGGCTAATTACTTAAAATCTATCCAATTTCCTCAAGAAAATAGAGCATGAGGAAATGGATTCTCAACTTGAAGGCAAGGTGGCACATCTATTAGCTCAATCTAAACAAGTTTATTGGAAACAACAATATACGATAAACTGAATACTGATTCTCAACTTGAAGGCAAGGTGGCACATCTATCAGCTCAATCTGAATAAGTTTATTATTCACACACATCACATGATAACCAAGTACAAATTCTCAACTTGAAGGCAAGGTGGCACATCTATCAGCTCAATCTGGACAAGTTTATTGAACACAAAACAGATTTGATCTAACTAAGGAAAGAATTCACCATTATAATTGCATGAAACCCAAGTGGCATAACAATTCATCATAATAGTAAAAACACATGAATAGATACAGAACGAGCAATATTGAAGGCAAGGTAGGCACAACATATATTTCTCTCTCGTGCAAAAGTTATGTACAAATGAGCAAAAATGCCATTATTTATAGACATCGAAAGGTGTAGGGAACCCTAAAATCACCTTGAGTCAACTACAGTCTTGCAATGCATGAAAGATTTATTGCTAAACCCTAATAAAGCAAACTATACAGTTAACTGGAAAACTACCATCAGTTAACCGAAACATCTAATCTAAAAATGGACAATTGTGCAAGCATGCACGTCCTTATTGAAAGCATGTTAACTGGAACACTACCATTAGTTAACGTAAACCCTAAATAAAACTCCAAGTAAATAAAGCTGATCTTAGAATAGATATGCATGAGATGAGACAACGAGTTAACTTGAAAGATAACACCAAGTTTAACTCCTGTGTATAATGTCTATTCTGAGAGGTGGAACGGAAGTCTACGATCGTGATCTCGAGCAACCAATCCCTCAACGAGATTGTTAACTGCATCACTATCTGGAGCTCTGATACTTTGTCAAAGAATGCTATGCTTGCGCAACATGTCCTCACCAGCTGTGATCTAGGATTGAAGTTCACCTCTGCTCCTTGTTGCTTCATTGAACAACACTGACATGATTGTACGCTGATTAATCTTACAGCCAACGGTCTCCCCACTGAAAATAGTATGAGCGAGTGCTTGGAGCTCTAACTGAACATCAGTAAGCTCAACACACGCACCACCCTCAGTCTCATATCGACACGGTAAGCGAGATACTAAAGTCCTCACAAACCGAGTGCACTAGTAACGTGCTCTCTACTCTTAGCCAACTTTGACACCATAGTCTCCTCTATCTTTGCCTTGAAAACCAACTGTGTTTTCCAAGAGTAGATAGCTTCTCTATCTTTTGCATCTGTGACTGATTCATATGCCATACTTAGGTGAGCAATCATAATCTCATCCCGAGGTCTGTTAATTGCCATGTCTCACTCCTCATCCTGGAGAAGTAGACAGAGTTCTCGTGCATTGTATCGCAGCTGATATAACTCTGGGAGCATAGAACGGCCTCTAGCAACGAACTCCTCCTCCCACTCATCCAAACGCTTGCCATATGCAACTAAATGATTAAGTTGGCCCTGTTCTGTTGGAGGCTCAAGCATTGGCGGGAGTGTGGCAATGACATCTGTCCTGTGTACAAGGCTAGAAATGTACTGACGAAGCTGTCTGATTTCAGCCTTGAGGGCTGCCTTATCCTCTCTGTCTTTCAACATTCTATCCCTAGCACTGTTTGTAGCAACCTGTAAGAGATCAACCTGAGTTTGGCATGTGCTACGACCAAGACTAACTGTGATAACCTCGAAGTCCTGAGATTCCAACTCATCCAAGCTCTTCCACTGTGGAGGTATAGCAGTCTTGACGATGATCTCCATATCAGTATTCCTCTCCACGTGGACCATGTTCTAGATCCCCTTGTCTGGTACATCCTGGTAAACCTGATCAAAATTTGAATGATTAAGGACATAGGATGGCTGCCTCCTCTTCCTTCCCAATTGATTTTCAATCCAAGACTGATCTCGGCTAATGCTACTGAAAGGGTTTGTACTAGCAACAAGAGGTTGTGATGAGAGTGAATATGTAGAAGAACCACTGCGAGATGGGGAGTCTCAATCCAATTCAATATGAATTGGGGCTGGTGACTACTCCGGAACTGGTGTAGGAACTTGAGGCTCAACCTCAGGCACTGGCAGACTCTGAACTGGCTCTGTGATAGGCTGTCTGTTAGGCTCTTTAAGTGTATCAGTGGCAAGCGCCTCGCCTTTTGAATTATTTGGCGCTTGACCTTTCTTAGGAGGGTTACTCCTTTTCTTCTGTTTAGGTTTTGACGAGGAAGATAGTGAAGGATTCACCACTGGCGGCTCCGCTCTAGGCATACTTACCCTCCTAGTCCTCTTGCTGTCGAGGTAAAGTATATTGTTTTGAATAACTCTACTTGACCTCTCCTTTACTGTTGCGTACTCCTTGGCATACCAATCAATTGCTGGCAGCGGCTGTGTGTCAACCTGCTCTCTGAAAAACTGAGGAAGAACTTCTCCCTCATCATCTGATAAACCTCCCACATCTTCTGACAAGAAAACATAAATTTGTGAGAGAGAGAAGCGGCCATAGCTACGTCTGCGAACCTCAAAGTCATCCACGCAGTTTTCCCAATAATCCTCCATAGAAGGCTCATGATATGCGCGTCCAGCAAGGCGAGTTGTGTAATGACCCCAAAGATCATAAGCATGTGCCCCAACAAGATACTTGAGATGATATTTCTCAAGCTCATGTCCTGCAACTTTGGCATCAACTCCTGTCTTGCACCAATACATTCCAAACTGAAAAGGAAAGTTGGCAGCTAGTCTATGCTTGAGGCGTAAAAGACGATGAACGTCATGCAACTGCCTCAGGAACTCCATAAAAACTGTTTTATCCGAAGGATACTGTGGAAGCATAGCTGGATTTCCTATAAATCCATATACTTGGATGTAGGTGTATGTCGGGAATTGGATAAACCAATCCGCCCAACCATCCATCGTTGCTCTCGCAACTGCCGAGATACGAATGTGCAACTCCCGGTCCAAATTTCTCACTGTGTAAGTCAAGAAAGCCTCGTGAACACGCTTGAAGTGACGTTCAGCCTTAGTGAACTCAAGCTGATCATAATAATGATAGACTTTCTGAACACTGAGAATGCCCACGGTGTTTAATCCTCGGAACTGACCCTGATAAGCAATCAAGTACACGAGATAAGAACACATGTGAAACTCATGAGCAACTAGGAAACCGGTGATCTGCTTGTGGATAACATCGCTGATGAAGGATGCCCAGTCATAATGCTCCTGCCCAGATATGATGCGACCAATAATGTAATACATCCAAGGCTGGAAAACATTAGCATGTGATTGACCCGAGACACGATTCAAGAGTGTAATTAGAATCGAGCACTCATCCTTGTACTCACCACGACCCACATTATTTGGCAATCTGTTCCTTGCTTGCTTTAACCATCTTTCTGCCATTTTACTCTGGCACTTGTCCACATCAGCATTGAATGCATGCTCGCACTGCTCCATAGAAATAACTAGACTGTTCGGGTGCTGAGGTATACCAAAACTTCTTTCAACGTCCAGAGGCTTGAGACTGCAAATAACTCGTCCATCTACTGACACTATCTCACGAGTAGCAGAGTTGTAATGCTTAATACAAGACATTACGAACTCAATACAATGAACGGAGATAGGAATGGAAGCGGCCTCCAATAACCCGGACTGCTGAATGTTTTGAATAATCAAATCTCTGATCTTGACTGGATCTAGAACTGCTTCTGGCAGCACCTTGTGAAGATTCGTCTCAACTGTCTCGATGAAGTCGTAAGGACTGTTTTGGTCCTGTATTCGAGTTGAGTGTACTGCATTCTGAAAAACTCGCCTGTTGACTGTGAACTCGACTATGTTTTAACAAGATTTCTAGAAAGCTAAAAATAGCCTGCTGAGGCTAAAAATAGCCTTTTGAAGAGTTATTTTCGGCGAAAAATCTGAGATATGGGTTTTGTCCAGAAAAAGATTCTAAGAACCCAGAATGTCAGAAATGCGAAAATCTAACTTCTACTCGACCATGCAAAGAGTTTTCAATTGAGAAAATTAGAAACTCGAGAATGAATGCTCTGGAGTTAAAAATTCCTGAAAAATCAAACACACGAATTTAATTCGAGGAAGCTATATGGAAATGATCCAGATGTTCAGACTTGTCAAATTCTGTCAACTTCAGGAACATGCAAATTGTATTTTGAGAGAAATTTGAGAAACAAAGAGGAGAAAGACGTTTTTTAGAAGCTCTTTCTTTTGTGAAAATCGCCCCTGTTCTTCAAACTTGCTGATAATTGTGAACTAAAACCTACAAAAAGAATTGTTTGATGAAATCGCCCTTGGAGACTGATGATGAATTTGCCCAACCTGTGAAAATTCGCCTTTGCTCTGAAGAGATACAAATTTCTTAAGCTGTGTGAATGATTAATGATGGCGCCATGCTTAAATAAAGAGAATTCGCACCATATTGTTTACTACAAGATTTAAAACCTCGACTAAAATAGAAGGCTTCTGATTGGACACCCCCCAGTTACATTGACACTATCTTGAAGTTCGAAACTTAAATAATAATAAAATATTCATTATGCAATAGCACAGAGGCGCCAATTTTAGAAAATCGCCATTTAATGCTAAAATATGCTAAAATAAATATTAAATATTATTTAAAATTAGTTGACAAACCAAGTAAAGCACTTGGATTCACCGACAAACTTCATTGATTTTAAAAAGTCCTCATTTGACCTCATAGGCGTCCATTTGCTCAAGATATCACGTTTTTATTAACTTCCTACTTTGTAGCTGACTACAAAGTTACAACTGGCCATCTTCGACATTGATTTTCGGGTGACCAGCTGATGCTGAGACTGAGCAAGTGTATTCATCGCGAAGCCTGCAAAGCAAGGAAGAAATGTCTGCTGGGAGTCGTCACTGCAAAATCCATCATTTAACACCTCAAAGAATTAGGCACCCTTGATTAAATTGATTTTCAGGTACCAGACTTAAACCATTTCTCCAAACTACCATCTGACGCTTCAAACGGCTGCTGACAACAAACAGTGAACCCTGCTGACTGGCTAACAAGCTCACTGCATGACTAGAGGTATTCCGCATCCAACGAATATACGCAAGGCATCTGAAAAGTGCATTTAGGACCCCTAAAGTAAAAGCGCCCCTGGCTTGAAAAGGCACAAACACCATTTTGACAAAAGTACAACTCTCAACTAGATGCCCTACTTCGACCTCTAATATCTAGAGCTGGGATGGCCTGATTCGAGCACCATCTGTCTCGACGCGTAGCCAGAAGGACCTACGAGAGACGTCTCTGGAGACAACGAAGCAAGAAAACTACTTCTAAGACCTCAAATAGAAAGGTGCCTTTCCCAAGATGGAATAGACAACCAGACTTAGCCATTTTCTGAGCTGTCTTCGTTTTATAGTATTTCACCAAAGACCTCGCACGTACGAGCGTTTGCCAAATCTCGAAAGCTAATGGCTAGGCTCATTGAATAGCTGGAGTAATTACGCTCAAGTCTCGTGAAGACTTCGAACGTCAATAACCTCATTTGATAGCCCTGAAGGCTAGGCGCCTCTGGCCTACAGAAATACAATGAAATTTATATGCTTTTCCGCGTGCTAAATTACGTGCCTGGTAGAATCTTTGCCACGATCTCTCAGAAAGTTGGATTAATAGGCAAGTTGGTGCATCGCGAAGGCGAACTAGAGTAGCACAAATGACAGGAAGATTTCGTCTGCAAACTCTGCCATCTTAAGGGTCAATTTGAAGGGCGCCCCTGAGCTACAAGGGCGCAATTTCACCATTTGAAAGATTCCTGTAATGTGAACTCTCCTCATAAGCTCATCTTCTGACATCGACCGCCGGAGCTCTGGAACTCGAATGACTGTATTCGATAACTCGTCGGACAGGCAGACTAGTCGTGAAGAGATTGATTGCATCAACCATCAGGAATACCAAGATCTAACCCCCTTTAAAGAGGTGCGCCCTTAAGCTACAGGGGCGCAAAAGCTGGAAAAAGACAAGCTTTTGCAATCTGGAACTTTGGAATCTTCAACTTTTGTCGCCAGTTACCGGAGTTGCTAGTCTCAGATAGCCTCGCAAGATAGCTCATCGGATAGGCAAACTAATTCTGAAGAGATTGACTATATTCATGAGCATTTATCACAAAATTTAGGCCTTCAGAAAGAAGGGCGCCCCTGGGCTACAGGGGTGCAATTTTGCTTTTCCTTGAGAAATCTTCAAAAATAGACCATTGAAATCATCATTATAGTCACTGAAATGACCATACAAAAGTGTAATTATCGTCGTGAAATGCTCCTCCACCATGAAATGCTTTACTTTGAGTCTCTAATTCAGGTTCTGATCAATGGATACTGCCTTTGACTGACCAAACATTGACAAAACTCCATGCTTGATATTGCCCAAAAACTGTTTTTGACATCATTTTATCAAGGTTTAGACTATTTTATGCAAAATGCCTTGATGAAGCAAAAAAAATTGGTTTGGGTACAACAATGGTATTGGTGTAGAACGACTTTATGGTGGGAAGAACAAGGGTTGTAAATGAGTTGATCTTATTGAAGTCATTGCAATGATAGGCATCTAGATTGAAGGGCTTATGGAAGCGACTGGTGTTAGTGTTGTTTATGTGATGAACAAGGTATAGAGCTATGGTGACCATTTTTTTGTGTGTAGTGTGGTGTGTACCTATTTGTAGTGTTCCTATAGCTTTGTGTGGTGGATGCTGGAAGAGCAATTGTATAGGATGGCAAATAACTACAGAGATCCTCTGACTGTCGTACTTCATTGGAAGATTATCGGTCAGCAAATACGTTCATTGGCAATGGTGATCATGTGCAGCAAGATCTAGACAGCAAGATTCAGACAGTAGTATGCAGCATGATATGATTCACTTTTCAGTGTTCCTAGTTGTGTGAATAAGTGGAAATTTCACATTGTAAGGTAATAATAACTAATGTTCCATTCCCATTTCGTGCCAAAACGACTAAGGTCAAGGGAAGCTTCTAGTGGCAATGGCGGTTGTCTATGCTATTCAAGATTGAGTGGCAATGATTGATAACAATGACTACAATTAAGAACATTGTGTTTTTATGGAATGTAATGTGAAACCTTTTCTAGTATGGGTTTTTCAGATTTGTGATATGTATGTTGATTCCTATATAACTTCCCCTAATGTATAAGCTGCTAAGCATAGTAGCGAACAAAAGGACCAAAGTAAGTCAATTCATGGATCTTGAAAGGGTTTGCGAGAGGATCAAGAAAACCACATGAGGTGGACAGTTGATGGGTTCTTGTTCACATCAAGGTTTGTGGTAAGCCTGTTTAAAACGATGGAAGGAGAGAGCCTTTCTTTTGTATCAAGGTCACGAGCCATGAGAATGGGCATGCCACAGGGCTGAGCATACTACAGAGGAGTGTGTGAATGTTTTTCTACCATGTTTGCACTAAGGGGGGGAATGTTGGGAAAACTATTGTTAGTGTTCACATGGGTCAGAATTTGTTGGGAATTATATCATTCCCGTAATTGTTAGTTTTATTTGTGTGTTTGTTTGAGTTGTTAAAACAACTCATAAACATAGAGAAATAGTTATTGGAGGTATAACAATCCTCCTATAATATAGCATATATCAGTCCTATATATATTTGTAATATGTATTGAATGAAAGCAGAGAAGCTTATTATTTTGATTAATTTTTTTATAGCTTCTATTAACTCTCCTCAAATCTCTGATAATATTGACAGAACTGTGCCTTATGTTTATGACCTGCTATAATAATTGTCTATTCGTTATGTTCTCCATTTCTTCAACAGAATCTCAGATCAAGGTAAGGTCATTATATGGTGTAGATATCTCATTTCTATGATCTGTTATAACATGGTGCCAATTATCATGTTCACATTCTTTAAAATCAGACCAAAGTGAGGTCAAGAATTTGTGAGCCATAAGGATTGGGGAGTTCAAAAATCATTCATCAATCAATAAGAGTTGGCAACAGGACTCCAAATAGAGTATTTCTTACATGGTTACAAAACCACCTGTTAACATAGCTAACAGAAATTAAACTGCAAATTAAAAGCTCCAACAGTTTCAAACCCACTATTTAAGCATTCATTAGGATGTTGATAGTAAAACCATCAGTCAACACAAATGGTAGCATTGAGCCCGATAGCCTTGTTAAAATGGTGGCTTTGCCACAAATATTTATACAGGTAGAGTAACAACAAAACAACTGTCTCTTAGACAATTGGTGTTAAATTTTGATGATCAGATTAGATAAGCAGAGTTTAATTTAAAATCAGACACAACATGACACATAGACACAACATATATCCTGGGAAAACCCTCCACTTGAGGGAGAAAAAACCCAGCAACAAGTATCTTTCTTATATATATAAACAATGGCAACAATCTTCTTTACCATGGCCAATCACAAGGTCAATCTTCAGCATCAACTCTAGATGCAATAACAGATTGTAATCTGTTCTTCCTTGACATCAAAATCTGCACTTATAGAACCTTCAATCTGCTCTTCATGAAGTTCGCACTCTTGATTATGAATGAATGGAAGAGACATTGTATAAATACACATTATGAGAGAGGTTGCACCTCTTCATGTAGAAGGTCGGCCACAATACAAAAGATAAATATAAATTGTGAATTGCAAGGAAGGTCGGCCCAAATTGAAATTACATTGTTGCCATGTGAAGTGTCCCTTCACATTAATTATCACAAATGAATAGCTGATAGGCTATATGAATTTGTCTTCACTCGTGGCTGGAAGGATGAGCCCGAAGCTGCCATAACATCAACACTCCCTCTCAGCTAGGGAGAAATACTTCCAGCTGCATAAGACATATCACTTCATCGTGATGTCAATCACAATGGCTACAACCATGAGTGGAGAAGAAGAATATCACCTCATTGTGATATCAAATATCACCTCAACATGATATCAACCATAATGGCTACAACCATGTATGGTATGTACAAGTGTTCATCACTTGCGTGATGTTGTCACCTCAACATGACTTTCACCATGGCTCTCCTAGAGGGTGAAACACAAGTACACAAAAAATCATCATGGACTCTCTCACATGATGCTGTCATGGAGTCACACACATGACATCCACCATGGCTCGCCCAGAGGGTGGAATCAAGGGATTTCACCTCGAACTTCTCTCACAGAGAACTCATTAACAAGGGCTTACACCTCAAATTCCTCCATCTCAGAGAAAAATGCATTAACAAGGGCTTACACATCAAATTCCTCCGACTCAGAGGAAGATGCATTAACAAGGGCTTACACCTCTAATTCCTCTGTCTCAGAGGAAAATGCATTAAGGAAAACAATAAAATTCAGTTCCAATGATTGTCCAAACAATCCTGCAAGGAATTTCTAAAGCCACACTGCTTCTCGAGCTACCACACAAGCTGTAATATACTCGGCCTCTGCGGTGCTTCGTGCCACTTAAGACTACTTCTTGCTACACCAGGTGCTCATTGCAGACCTCAAACTAAAACACATCCAGAGGTGCTCTTCCAATCAGCAACACACTCAGCCCAATCAAAGTCAGAATATCCATGCAACTCCAAGTCTGCATCTAAAGAGTATCTCAATCCATATCCAACTGTGCCACACAAGTATCTCAGGATATGTTTAGCTGCAACGAGATGTATCTGTCTCAGTTCACACATGAACTGACTAAGTGCACTCACAACATAAAAGATATCTGGTCTAGTGTTAACTAGATACATCAAGGACCCAATCAGCTATCTGTGCATAGTAGGATCCACCAAGTCTGAACTAGCTGCAGCCTCCTTCAATTTATGTAGGTTGGTCTCCATAGGTGTAGTCATGGATTTGCAATCCATCATACCAAACCTCTTAAGTATACTTCCCATCTTCTTTAGGTTCAATAGACTCCCTCTGAATCTTTAAGTACTTGCATCAACCTTCTGACCTCATCGTCTAAGATTGCCTGCAACGCTTGCCTTAAAAAAATGGTTTTCAATGCACACCTCAGTAGAGATACAGGGCTGTCCTCTTTGACCTCGTCCCATATCACTCTACCAATGTTAAATCTAGGTTGACTCACTTGAGCAATTATGATCTCAATTGTTGAAGAGGTACTTCAAGGATTTAACAAATGGCCTTGCAACACTGCAACCCTTACTTGTTCTTAGCGAGTCATAGAACTCCCTCTGAAGGTTAATTCTTCCTCTTCGAAGAGATGTCTTTAGTCATTCACTCAGACTCATGGCTGCAAGCAGTGTCTCCATACTTTTCTCTCGAAAGCAATCTCTTGGTCCATCCTAATGCACATTAAGAAGAGATTACTAATAGTTCATATAACTCAACTATTTCGAAGAGAAATGCCATTGCTAGAAGCATGCATGATTTACTCTCTCAATGTTATAGCATGAATTAATAACTATACAACAATTCATGCACATTATTCAACCATGCAGTACTTATCTTAATGAAGCCAGAATTTTGTACGCAGAAACTGAGGGATTGATATCAATGATCACAATATTTGCTCTCTCCGCCCTTTATAGTGGCGTTGATTGTTGCTGCTCTCAATGCAGACTCTTGACTTTGATTGCAACTAATCACACAGCATTGGAGTTGAAATTTTCACGGAACTGGAACATTGTGTAGGATCATCATCTAATCTGCATAAACTCGATGACCAGACAACACAAAATACAACTCAATTATCTTATCTTATCCCAGTGAAACACACATGACCAATGTCAAATTTGCACAACTTAGTAGACTGAGTTTCACATAAAATAAATAATAAATAAACAACAAAAGAAACAAATACTTATCTCTATGAATACACCATAGAGTTGGATCTGAGGTAGTGACTCCTCTTTGCCACCTTTAGTGATGCCATCCTTGAATGTACACCTAACATAGGAGCCACATTTCGGGGTTTGCAGTGACCCACAAATTTTCCAAACACAGATAATGACCAAGGGCACCAAGGCTTCCCAAATCTCAGATTATATGGGAAATCAATAGATGTATTCTTCAAAATTGATTTCTCATAGCCTTTCCATCATTAAGCAACTTCTGAAAGATGTAAAGGGCCTCTTCATGTATGTAACTTCCATAGCAAAAATTAAAACATTCTTCCCTGAATTCTGTGCTGCGGTCTATGAGGAAATCGGCCTTTTCAAATGAGCATTTCGATGATACTTAGACTATCGAGTCTCCTCCAGAATCTTTGACTAAATTTTTAACACCTAAACACTTCACTCAGACGTGACTTGCAATTATTCGGTGGTGCTTAACTTTTCAACCCCATTAAAGACAATATCAATATCGACCCTCAAGACCTAAAGACATACGATTGAATACCAATATGAAGAAAGCATGTGCTAAACTCTTAAAGAAATTAAGCTTTCATGACTCAGGTAGGAAGATAACGATGCTGATATACAGGTTTCGATAAAATCATGACTCCAACATTTAGACACCAACCATGCCGGCTCTTGCAACATTCGATATTCCCTCAAGAAACGATGCAATCCATTCATTGAAAGGGAGTTTGAATATATCATATTTGCTAGAAACTCACGCAAGTATTAATTCATATTTACTGTCCTTTTTTTTAATCCCGTGATTCACCTTATAGGTGGAATCCTCTTGTATAGGCAGCACCATGAGATAGTTGCACACCAACAGGTAGCGGTAGATTGAATAATATGAGGAAATGACCCAATAAGAATTCTGAGCATCTCCCAATAACAAAAAAAAAAATATCAAAGTCGTGAGATTTCACCCAATCTTGGCATCCAAGAACTTGCTCGAGCCTCCAGATCGCAAATGAGAATCTGCCTGTCAATTCAACATATTGATAATTTGCCCAACCTCATCACAAAATTTAAATTTCCTTATTCCAGTGCCTTTTCAACTTTCACATGGTAGCCTTGAGTTATCTTATAACATTTTTATACGGCTACCCCTTAATCATTCGAATTTTGCGATTACAAATTCAGAAGTATTGAGCCACGCATACCAGAATGAAATCAAGGCATTACTATGTTCGGGTGTCCACACCGACACTCCTCCAGTGTCGTCCTCTGCACCTCGAATGATCTGATATGGCGCCGACTCCTTAATCGATGTTGTTGGTCCTTTTGAAGAATGTGCTCAGACCCGTGACAGGAATCGACGATGGAGACTCCTGCTATCGGCATATGCTTCCAAGCCTAAGACAATGAATAATCCCGACTCGTGCTCGTGCCTGGTCTGGTGCTCGATGAATGCAGACACTATGGGGATTCCCGATTCTCATGATGCACAACTCCCGCACTTGTGTGAGCCGTGTAGATCTCTATGTATGTGGAGTGTGGACGGAGAGATGACGCAAACTGGTGTTGGGAAAACACGGAATTTCCAGATGAGATCTGCAAATGATGAGTCTTCCAGAATGGTGCGCCTCTGTCATAAACTGCCTGACGACAAAGAGCCAAAGAAGGTGATTTCTCAGCGCAGTGATGACACTGGACAGAGATCGCTTTGCTAAAGATGATTGAGGCTTTCAGAATGACACCGGCCAGAGCTGGAGGCTCTGCCTGGATGGCAAGAAGCTCGCTTCTACACAATGTCGTTATTTGGCCTGAACACAACAATGAAACAACACCAATGCGACTAATACACATGAACCCAATACGCTCACCTGCTTAACAAAACTGATCAGATCTTTTCTTAGACCCACTCTGATACCATGTTAAATTTTGATGATCAGATTAGATAAGGTTTAATTTAAAATCAGACACAACATAACACATAGACACAGCATATATCCTGGGAAAACCCTCCACATGAGGGAGAAAAAACCCAGCAACAAGAATCTTTCTTATATATATAAACAATGGCAACAATCTTCTTTACAATGAGGCCAATCACAAGGTCAATCTTCAGCATCAACTCTAGATGCACTACCAGATTGTAATCTGTTCTTCCTTGACATCAAAATCTGCACTTATAGAACCTTCAATCTGCTCTTCATGAAGTTTGCACTTGGAGGAAATGAATGAACTTTTCTTGATTATGAATGAATGGAAGAGACATTGTATAAATACACACTATGAGAGAGGTCGCACCTCTTCATGTAGAAGGTCGGCCACAATACAAAAGATAAATATAAATTGTGAATTACAAGGAAGGTCGGCCCAAATTGACATTACATTGTTGCCATGTGAAGCACCCCTTCACATTAATTATCACAAATGAATAGCCAATAGGCTATATGAATTTATATCTTCACTCGTGGCTGGAAGGATGAGCCCGAAGCTGCCATAACATCAACAATTGGGAGTCCTGACGTGCACAAATAAGAGTAGAACAATTTGGAAATTGAGGGCACGATTGTCAATATGTTAGTAGTGTATGGCGTATGTGTCTATTTGATTGTACATAGAATGAAAGTTTTTAGAACAGATTTCAATCACAAGAAATCAACAATCTGATTGAACTCGCATTAAGTATCAATATACAATTCTTCTAAAAAGGGGTCCTCTGCCAGCTAGTGTTTAAAGAAACTCACATACAAACCCTCATGTCAACTATGCTCCTAACACATGTCAAAACAATGTTGAAAGCTTTCTGTTCACACAGGGAGCAAGACTGTATATAGCTTTTATTTAACAGCCTCAATAAGGCTAGGGTCCTCTGTCAACACTTCTAAGTAACACTTTGGCATAGCAAGCCATGTTTTCAATCATGACAACTGTTAGTTATTCAACATAATAATATCGTGTTTCATTCATACCTTTGTCAATCTAGTGAATGGCATAGAAACAAGAGTAGTTGAAAGACACATCTACATCCCTTGTAGTAACTCTTCACAAGATTGGATCATCAACTAAGACACTACCAAAATGGAAAATTCATATTTGTGATATCCATATGATCAATTCATTCAAGAATGAAAAGCAAATGAGTAATTCTTGGTCAAGAAAAAACTCCTAATACATAAAGCATCGAGACAGTATGCAGATGAGAAAGTTTGCACCTCAAATGCTACTGCAAAATGTGTGGTATCAAAAGGAATAAGCTCAATCTGTCCAAACATCAGGCCTAGAAGCAGCAACCACTGCCAATAAAATGATTCCTTAACAATTATCCAAGTTCAAAATAAAATCTGATGCACAGAAATCCCTTCAGAATTATCATCACTTCAAAACCAAATAAACGTGTCCCGTGATGCTCCCTTAAGTCTCTTGCATGGATCATCACAACATATTGGTGTCTGCAGGATAGTGAATCTAAGAGAGATCTCGTTTTGTGATTGGGATGGATCAAGACTCAAGTCCTACAAAGCAGATATTATACTCTAAAAAATTAGAACTTAGAAACCTTCCATTGCAATAAGAACACTTGCAACATAAATTCCCATGTCATGGTCTCAAATACATGAAGACCATCGTTCTTCTTCTTTTTCAAGGCCAAAATCTACATGTGAAAGAGAAGAATTTTGGAAACTTTATGATTGGACTAGTTACAAAATGTTGGGATAATGAAAAATTGAAAATGAACCAAAAAGGATATAAATTCATTTTTGAAACAAACGTCGCATTTAAGGCCTTAGATGTGTGTCATGCTTCTAACCTTCATCTTAATATGTGTTAAGCTTTCCCTTAATGCAAAGAGATATCCATGATATTGTACAAACGTTGAGTCAACCAAATCGGATGAGAGAAAACATATTCTAAATTATGAACCTTACCAATTTCCAGCTCTTGATTATTTTCTTGAGAATTATTGACAAAAACATATCCTAGTTCAAATTTGCAACTTGAGCTAATATCAGAGTTGCGCAGCAGAAGCTAATTACAAATCTCCAAGGGTTGGTTTTGGGACCCTCACATTGCAAAAGATTTGGTTAACAAGATTAAAACCGTCATTGCTTGAGTACAAGCAATTTTGGGAAGGACAGACTGTCATGTCCCTAACAATAAATGGAATCGTAACCATATAAATAGGATCACAGCCACAAAACTCAGGTGATGATAACAGGGCCGACCAAAAAATAAATAAAATTATGTTCTTTTGTTATGGGCCAAATTTATCATAAAGAGGCTTATATTAATAGCACCCGAGTTTGTAATGAAAATGATTATAAAAAAACAGCGATTCATTTTTAGAAGTAGTAATTAAAGTTACAAAGGCAGTGCTGAGTTTATTTAAGGCAAGAATAAATATAAATTAAGATGCTGGAAATAAAAGAATATTATTGGTCCTTTTTGGGCAGACCACTTAAGGAATCGCCACCTCCTTTGGATAGGGCGGATTGTCATGTCCCTACCAATAAATGGAATCGCAACCATATAAATAGGATCACAGCCACAAAACTCAGGTGATGATAACAGGGCCGACCAAAAAATAAATAAAATTATGTTCTTTTGTTATGGGCCAAATTTATCATAAAGAGGCTTATATTAATAGCACCCGAGTTTGTAATGAAAATGATTATAAAAAAACAGTGATTCATTTAGAAGTAGTAATTAAAGTTACAAAGGCAGTGCTGAGTTCATTTAAGGCAAGAATAAATATAAATTAAGATGCTGGAAATAAAAGAATATTATTGGTCCTTTTTGGGCAGACCCCTTCAGGAATCGCCACCTCCTTTGGATAGGCTGACTCTCATTATGGAGTCGCTTCTTTAGAGAGGTAAAATAAATAAATTTAAAAGTAATACTTGCCAACCCTCCTCCTTGAATAGTCGCCTTCCTATGAGCGGTTGCCACACTTGGGGCACTTGAAGAGATATAAAAAGGATTGATCATACATTAAGGAAAAAGGATGGAAATCTGATCTGGATAAAAAGGCAGTAAGGAATTAGAAATATAAAGCAGTGATAATTTGAATTATAAGGCAGTAAGATACAGAAAACTTTATATTTCCGTAGTAGCTGGTATGCCACATATTTGAATCCAATATTTATTAGTTTGTGAATTTAGTAAAGAACATATTTATTTATTTAATTAACTTGCTAGTTCATCAAGAATCTTAGGATTAGTAATTATTCATTTGATTTTGATAAAGCAATCATATTAGGAATTGGCAAAGAAACATAATAGGGAGATGCAAGAGTACAAGTTGCCTCAATTAAGTAGACCACCCATTGAGTTGGATTGCTTGTGGGCCAAGGGGTCGGATGGACTTGGTTGGTTGTTCGGTGCCCTTGGGCTTAGTTGTGGAGGACAATCTCCCGAAGCCCTATTGTGCTTTCCCCCTCAAGTTCCTAATATGGTTGGCTAAAATGTGCATGTTACATTATCATTTTGTTTGATGATTATTTTCCTAAATTCAATTGCTATTGTGTAATTTAGTGAAAGAATACTCTTGTAAGAAAATGTATTATTGGATTTGTTAATTTTGGGCAAAAATTTGGTACTCCCTCAACAGGGGACATTATAGCCAGCTAGTGAGCATGAGAATGCCAGTGCCAATGGCATTTTTTGTGGTTCGTCTAATGTACCAGTACCTACATGGCTACACCATCTTATGGATGGTAATGATGATATTTTTCAAGACCCATAATGATGATGATTGATCAATGATGGCTGATTGTTGACACTTGACTTTATTATTTTTTTATTTTAATATATATCATGACATTTGCGTTTGACTAATTGACATTGTAATATTTTTAATTTTTATAGTGGTTTTGTTTATTATACAATGTATGATGTTATGTGGTATTTTGGATTGGATTACTGCTGCAAATAAGTATATATTTCTTATTTTTATATGTTTTTGTATTGATGAACCCAACCCCCAATTTTGACTGAACCCAAACCCAAACTTGTACCTAGACCAGTAACCTAGGGTAACACTATTATGAGTTTGTAGGTCAATGATGAGTTGGACAGGTGGAACAAAGTTCACTAGTTGGTGAAGCTGCAAGTTCCTAGCAACTTCTACCAAATATATATTCATTTTAGTTTCATATATAGAGAGACTAGCGAGCAAGCTTACTTTCCTATGGGGCTTACAGATTCTATTGGTTATTGGTGTGAAGAACCCTGCTGGTTCTAACTCTGCCTTTGATGCTAAAATGGTATTGTTTTTGCATTTTCGCTTGTTTTGATGGATTTTTGACAAATAATAAAGAAGTTGCCAGGCAAGAAATAATACTAAACTGAATAAACAAGTAACTATGGCGTAACTGCAATTTTATTACGTAACTGGCAATTGCTACAAGTAAATCTTATTCAACAAACATACCCGGAGGTCCTCATCTTAATTAAATAAAGAAACTTCTCGAACAAGCCAAGCAATATAGAAAACTAACAAATCAAATCGCCCAACTCCAAATACTGATTTCTCCACACTAGAAACTAGATCAAATGACCTGATAGTGCTAGGCGTCCATGATGAAGCAACCAGATGCCAGGAAAGGGAGGCATTTCAACCTCCAACTCGCACGCCTCAGCTAGAAGATGCCTGTAGCCCTGTGAAGAAGTACGGCCAACAATAAATACTGTACGGCTAGCTTATTTGGTGTCAACAACTACTAAATGAAGGCACCTCAAACCAATGTGCCCCTTCCTTAGTGAAAACTGCTAAATAATTGAATAATAAATCCGTTGCAAGCACAAATGGACTCTAGAATGAAGTCCTCATTGTAGCAATGATTCAACTGGTCTTTCACAACTTCAAGATTGTAGAACACTGAAGAATTGTTGTTCTCCAATGGTGGAAAAATGATGAAACCCTTGTCTCAGGCACAAACTTCAGAGAAGCCAAAAGAAACAATGTCAAATACTCAAAAGATGAAAGAGGTCGACTTGCTCTTTGCTTCTTATATTCTCCTCAAAAAGGCACGACTTTCTCTTGAATAGGTCTTAATACATTTAAAATGTATTTAAGACACTTTATACTCTTTTAAAATAATTCATCTCACTTGAGCGTACGTTTTTGTTTTACCATTTAATTTCACTTTATTAAATTTAAGTGGCTCACTTTTTATAAAGTTAAAATATAACTTCATAATATTCCTTTTAATAATTAAATATAACTTAACCACTTAAATATTCATATCTCCCTCAATATTCAGTATTTTGACGTGCCGTCAAAAGCTGGGGCCAACACTGTATAACCCCCATGTGTCCAGATGCCCTGACTAAAAATAGTATCACTACCAGATTAAATAGTAAGTCCCTCACACTAAGCCAAACATTGCTATGCAAAGGCCTGGAACTAAGCCTACTACTAAACTAAAGAAATGGAGTGACAACCTCCATTAACTACCACTGAGACCCTCTATCCAAACATATTAGCCTATGAGGGTCCAAGTAATAGGCTAACCCATTTACAACTGATACTGACTAGGATGGGGACATTATAGTCCGCCCTCCCCGAATTTGCTTGTCCTCAAGCAAACTCAATGTTGGATGCTGTAAAATGCTCTCGCTCTCCCAAGTAGCATCCTCTGGCAGCAGATCTCTCCACTTAACCAAAACTTCCCTGATAACCCGTCTCCGAAGATGACACTCTCTGGAATCCAAAATGGCCTTAGGTACTAACACTAACCCCCACTCATCAACCAGGGGTGGTAAGTCTGAAGAAGGAACTACATGTCCCAACGCCTTCTTGAGGCGTGACACATGGAACACATTGTGCACCTTGCTGCCTACCGGTAAATCCAACTCATAAGCCACTTCGCCAACTTACCTAATAACCCTAAATGACCCATAATAGTGTGGCTTGAATTTCTCCGTGCCCCTCTTCCTAAGAGTGGACTGCCTATAGGGCCGCAACATTAGATACACCATATCTCCGATCTCAAATGATCGCTCAACCCTCCTCTGATCAGCATACTGCTTTTGTTGATTCTAAGCCTTCTGAATATTCTCACGAAGGGATCTCATAATATCCTGGTTCTCCTGTAACAAATCCCCAGTACTAGGCACTCTACAATCGCTCAACAATAAATCAAGGAAACTGAGTGCACCATATCCATATAAAGCTCTGAAAGGTGTCATCTGAATAGTCATATGGTGAGTGAAATTATAACAGTACTCACAAAGATGCAACCACTTCACCCAAGCCTTCTTCTGCCTAGAAATGTAGTTCCATAGGTATCCCTCCACCCATTTGTTGACAATCTCTGTCTGCTCATCAGTCTATGGGTGGTAGCTAGTGCTCGGAGAAGCTCTGTCTCACATAGTCGAAATAACTCCTGCTCGAAGTGAACCATGAATCTATTGTCTCTATCATTGACAATACTCCAAGGCAAACCATGCAATTTGAATACCTAACGAAAGAAAAGATCTGCTACTTGCATAGCTGAATAGGTAGTCGTGATCAGGAAGAAATGTGCATACTTTGTCAAACAATCTACTACCACATATATGTTGTCTCTCCCTTGAGCTTTCAGTAAGCCCGTAATAAAATCCATAGACAAGCATTCCCACTTCCTCTCAGGAATAGGAAGTGGCTGAAGCAACACAACAGGGTAAGTATGCTCTTGCTTGTTCTGTTGACAAACAGAGCACTCTGTGACATAATGAAGAACATCAGATTTGAGACCCTTCCAAGTGAATCTCTCTTGTACCTTCCTATAGGTCTTAAAGTATCTGGGATGACCAACCATGGGTCAATCGTGGAAAGTCCTCAACACCTTGTTCCTCACATCAGAACCTGGGACTAAGAATATTCTCTCTTTGTAAATGATGAGGTCATTCACAAGAGAGTACCTGTTGTCCTGTACTGTCCCATCAATTATGCCAGAAGCCCACGGATTCTTGGCATACTCTACTATAACCAAGTGTCTCCAATCCTCAGAAATCTTTGCCATGGAGCTCAAATGGGGACAGCGAGATAAGGCGCCAACAACAACATTTTGAGTCCCTTTGACATAGGAGATGTCAAAATCATAAGACTGTAACTTGCTGACCCATTTTTGTTGACATTCATTTAGATCCCGCTATCCAAGGAAATGCCTCAAGCTGTTATGATCAGTTTTGACACAAAACTTACTGCCAACTAGGTATTGCCTGAACTTGGCCATTGCATGCATGATGGCCAACATTTCCTTGCCATATATACTGTAGCCCCTCTCAGGACCCCTTATTTTCCTGCTCTTGAAAGCTATCGGATGACGGTCCTGCATAATCACTGCACCAATACCCTCTCCACAAGCATCACAATGAAGCTCAAAAGGCTTGGTGAAATTCGACAAAGCTAGAATTGGACATGTAGTCATCAACTGTTTGAACTTCTCGAAATAATCCTGTGTTTGAGGTGTCCAAACAAATGCTCCCTTCTTAGTCAAATCTGTAAGTGGTGTAGCATGTCACGAGAATCCACTAACAAATCGACGGTAGAAGGCCCATAACCCCACAAATCCCTTGAGCTGAGTCAAAGTCTTAGAAGTAGGCCAATCAATAATGGCACGAACCTTATCAAGGTCCATGCGAACTCCCTCTCCGCTGATTATGTGACCCAAATATAGAAGCTTTGCCATGCCCAACGCACACTTGGACTCCTTGGCGTACAAGGACTCCTTGTCAAGTATGCCCAAAACAGTATCTAGGTGAACCAAATGCTCTTCCCAAGACCTGCTATATACCAAAATGTTGTCAAAGAATACTAGAACAAATCTCCTCAACTGAGAGTGGAAGACCCTATTCATAGTGGGCTGAAAAGTACTTGAAGCATTGGTTAAGCCAAAGGGCATAACCAAAAAATCATAGTGTCCACAATGACATCTGAATGCAGTCTTCTCAACATCCTGCTCTCTGACTCTGATCTAGTGATACCCTGTCCTCAAGTCTATCTTAGAGAAGTAACAAGCTCCATGTAGCTCATCTATCAACTCGTCGATGTGAGGAATGGGATACCTATTCTTAATTGTTCTCTTGTTCAACATTCGGTAATCAATGCACATCCTGAGTGTACCATCTTTCTTCTTCACCAAAACCACCGATGAAGCGAAAGGAGACTTACTCGGCCTTATATGTCCCAAAGCAAGCAATTCCTTGATAGTTTTCTCAATCTCATCCTTTAAACGTTTTGGGTGCTGGTAAGGTGTAATCATAATGGGTTTAGTGCCCTCCTCCAACTCTATGATGTGCTCTATGCCTCTATCTGGAGGTCTACCATGTGGTATGTCGCTAAACACCTTTGTATGCTCAATTCTTAGCTCCTGAACATCTGGATGATAGGCTGTTTTTTGCTGCTCCTCTTGAAAAGGCATCAACTTACACTCTACTGCCACTCCACCATGTCATGTTTAATAAGTCTCTCCATTTTCCTAAGAGTATTTACTTTCAAGTTGCTGTCCTTAATGGCCTTAAGCACGTGAGTAGTCCCGTCAACCTTGAATTTCATCTCTATTTCTCTAAGGTTGAGTGTAAACTCTCCAATTGCATGAAGCCACTTCATGCCAAGTACTACATCTGTGTCTCCCATATTGACCACATAAAAACCAACTTTAAACTCATAGTTATTGAATTTCATAGGAAGATCCAGAATCATTCTCTCACACTTGAGAGTGTAACCATCAACAACTTTTACCTTTATCCCTTCAAACTCCTGAGTTTGAATTTCATGCTTTTCCACCAACCATGCATCTATGAAATTGTGTGTTGCACCTGTATCAAGCAAAGAGACGACTCTTTGACCAGCCAAGAGCCCACACAACCAAAAGGAACCTTCCCTTTGCATGCTAGACATATGAACTTCTTGTAGCTTCATTTCTCCTTCACTTTCAACTTCAATTTCCGAGTTTTCAGTCCCTGAATCCTCTTGATCAGCTTGCTGGTCTGTTATATCAGTCATGTTTTCACCCTCATAAAACCACTCCATATGCCTATTTTGACCCTTAGGCTTAAGAGGACAATCATGGTTTAGATCATAAGGACCCTTGCAATAAAAACACAACTTCCTTCTATGCAAATCATTAATTGTTTCCCTATCCAAAGGGGCTGCAAATTTCTTCTTTTGATCAACATTTTTTGATTTCTTTGGATCTGATTTGCTGTCATTATAGGATGAAGATGGTTTTGAGTTGAACTTACTGTGTGGAGTTGTAAGTTCCATACTATGAGCTTTCCTCATAGCTTCTTGCAAGGTAGGGGGATCAAAAGGCTTGCACCAACCCTTCATAAGCTCATAAAGACCCTCTACAAATAATATGACCAGCCTTCTCTCTGAGATACTTGTAACCATGACCAAAAGCTTTTGAAATTCACCAATGTAAGATTCCAAACTGCCCATTTGTTTCAACTGAGCTAGATCTCAAAAGTACAACTCTGGATCTCTTTTGTCAAAACGCTCAACTAACCTATCAGTGAGCTCCTTATATGAATTAATACGGTCATGCTGCAAGGTAACCATCCCATGGTGCCACCAGTCATGGGCTATTAGTTTTATGATCAAATTTAATGCACAGAAAATTAATTTAAAATCAGACACAATAACACAACAGATACGCTGGGAAAACTCTCCTCTTGAAGGAGAAAAACCCTTCAACAAATATATCTCTTATATATATGAGCAATGGCAACAAGTCTCTTTACAATGAGGCCACACACAAGGCCAATAATCAGCACCAGCAATGATGTAACACAAACTAATAGTCTGCCCTTCAATCTGCACTTGAATAGACTCACAATCTGCCTTAGAATAATTTGCACTAGATAGAATAATCTGCACTTGATATAATTCGCACTTGAGAAGGAGATCGAACTTGCTTGATACACAAATGAGAGAAAGTGACCTATATATACATGTTGCTTAGAGGGGTCACACCTTTTCAAGGACAAGGTCGGCCACCATAAAAATAATTACAAATAATACATAATAATTACAAAGGAGGTCGGCCATCTTAGAGATATGTTGCCATTAAATAAATAAGTATGAAGCCCGAAGCTGCAATAACATCAACACTCCCTCTCAACTAGGGAGGAATACTTCCTATTGCACAAGACACATTACCTCATCGTGATGCCAACCACAATGGCTACAACCATATGTGGAAAAGAAACGATATCACCTCATCGTGATATCAACCATAATGGCTACAACCATGTATGGTATGTACAAGTGTTCATCACTTGCGTGATGTTGTCACCTCAACATGACTTTCACCATGGCTCTCCCAGAGGGTGAAAACACAAGTACAAGAGGAATCATCACGGACTCTCTCCGTGATGTTATGGAGTTGTTGGGTAACAACTAGCACCTCTGGAGTAAGAGTTGGTACGGACAGCTATGCACACTACGCAATGAGTGCTCTTCAAATTAGGAGGGGTTGTGCTTGACAAAATACTTGCAAAGGAAATAAACTAAACTAATTCCTATCTTTTGTTTCAGTTGTAGAGGTACAAGGCTTTCTCGAAAACTATATACGTTGCAGCTGAGAATTTTCTCTGGTTTCGCAGATTCACTAACTACAACTAAACTTAATAACTTAAATTCTATCCAATTCCCTCAAAAAAACAGAGCATGAGGAAACAAAGCAAGGTTTTGACTATCAGACGATAAATGGATTCAGATTCTCTACTTGAAGGCAAGGTGGCGCAACTATTATCTCAATCTGAACAAGTTTATTAGGCACAAGACAGATTTAAGAATTTACCACGATAATCTCATGAAACCCTATGTGGCATAACACTTGATCATAATAGTAAAGACTTACAAAACAGATTTATCATCACAATCTCATGAAACCCTATGTGGCATAACACTTGATCATAACGGTAAAGGTTCACAAAACAGATTTATCATCACAATCGCATGAAACCCTATGTGGCATAACAATTGATCATAATGGTAAAGATGCACAAAACAAATTTATCTAAACTATGGAAAGAATTCACCATTACAATTGCATGAAACCCTATGTGGCATAACAATTAATCGTAATAGTGAAGACACATGAACAAATACCAAAAGAGCAATATTGAGGGCAAGGTAGGTGCAGCATATATTTCTCTCTCAAGCAAAAGTTATTTACAAATGAGCAAAAGCTCCTATTTATATACATCAAGGTGTAGGGAACCCTAAAATCACCTTAAGTCATCTATAGTCTTGCAATGCATGCAAGATTCGCTACCAAACCCTAATGAAGTAAACTATACAGTCAACTGGAAAGCTACCATCAGTTAACCGAAACATCTAATCTAAAAATGGACAATTGTGCGAGCATGCACGTCCTTATTGAAAGCGAGTTAACTGGAAGACTACCATCAGTTAACGTAAAACCCTAAATAAAACTCCAAGTGTGTAAAGCTGATCTTAGAATAGATATGCATGTGATGACAACATTGAGTTAACTTAAAAGGGTAACGCCAAGTTAACTCCTGTGCGTAATGTCTATCCTGAGAGGTGAAAACTGAAGTCTACTAGTCGTGATCTCGAGCAATCAATCCCTCAACGAGATTGTTAACTGTATCACTATCTGGAGCTACGAGACTCTGTCGAAGAATGCTATGTCGATGCAGCATATCCTCACTAGCTGTGATCTGAGACTGAAGTTCACCTCTGCTCCTCGTTGCCTCATCGAACAATGCTGACATGACTGTAAGCTGAGTAACCTTACAGCCAACGGTCTCCCCACTGAAAATGGTATGAATGAGTGCCTGAAGCTCTGACTGAACATCGGTAAGCTCAACATAGGCACCACCCTCGATCTGATACCGGCACGGTAAGCGAGATACTAGAGTCCTCACAAACTGGAGTGCACTAGTGACGTGCTCTCTACTCTCAGCCAACTCTGATGCCAAAGTCTCTTCTATCTTTACTCTGAAAACCAATTGTGTTTTCCAAGAGTAGATAGCTTCTCTATCCTCTGCATCTGTGACTGCATCATACGCCACACTCAGGTGAGCAATCATAATCTCATCCTGGGGTTTGTTAATAGCCATATCCCATTCCTCATCCTGAAGACGAAGACAGAGCTCTCGTGCATTGAACCGCAACTGATATAACTCTGTGAGCATAACACAGCCTCTAGCAACAAACTCCTTCTCCCATTCATCCAAACGCTTGCCATATGCAACTAAGTGATTAAGTTGACTTTGCTTTGCTGGAGGCTCAAGCATCGGTGGGAGTGTATTAATGGCATCTGGTCTATGCACAAGGCTAGAAATATACTGACGAAGCTGTCTGATTTCAGCCTTGAGAGCTGCCTTATCCTCTCCGTCCTTCAGTATTCTATCCCAGGCACTGTCTGTAGCAACTTGTAGGAGATCAACCTGAGTCTGACGTGTGCTACGACCAAGGTTGACTGCGATAACCTCAAAATCCTGAGATTCTAACTCAGCCAAGTTCTTTCCCTGTGGGGGTACAGCAGTCTCGACGACAATCTCCATATCAGTGTTTCTCTCCACGTGGACCATGTTCTTGACTCTCTTATCTGGCGCATCCTGATAAATGTCGTCAAAATCAGAATGATTAAGAACATAAGATGGCTGCCTCCTCTTCCTTCCTAGCTAAGCTTCGATCCAAGATTGATCTCGGCTAATGCTACTAGAAGGGTCTGCACTAGCGACATGAGGTACTGATGAGAGTGAATGTGTAGAGGACCCACTGCGAGGTGGAGAGTCTAAATCCAATTCAATGTGAATTGGGACTGGTGACTGCTCTGGAACTGGTGTAGGAATTCGAGGCTGAACCTCAGGCACTAGCGGACTCTGAACTGACCTCTGAACTGGCTCTGTGACCGGGTGTCTGTCAGGCTCCGTGTGTGTAACAGTGGCAAGCACCTTGCCCTTTAAATTGTTTGGCGCTTGACCTTTCTTAGGAGGATTACTCCTCTTCTTTTGTTTAGGTTTTGACGAGGAAGGTAGCGAAGGATTCACCACTACTGGTAGCTCTGCTCTAGGAACACTCACCCTCCTTGTCTTCTTGCTGTCGAGGTAAGGTATACTGTTCTGGATAACTCTACTTGACCTCTCTTTGACCGTTGCGTATTCCTTGGCGTACCAATCAACTACTAGCAACGGTTGTGTATCAACCTGCTCTCTGAAAAACTGAGGAAGAACTTCTCCCTCATCATCTGATAAACCTCCCACATCTTCTGACAAGAAAACAAATTTGTGAGAGAGAAAAGCGGCCATAACTACGTCTGCTAACCTCGAAGCCATCTGCGCAATTTGCCTAGTAGTCCTCCATAGAAGGCCTGTAATATGTACCTCCAGCAAGGCGAGCTGTGTAATGACCTGAAAGATCATAGGCACGTGCTTCAATAAGATACTTAAGATGATATTTCTCAAGTTCTTGCCTTGCAATTTTAGCATCAATTGCCGACTTACACCAATACATTCCAAATTGAAAAGGAAAGTTAAGAGATGGTCTGTGCTTGCGGCGTAGAAGACGATGAACATCATGCATCTGTCTCAGAAACTCCTGAAAGATTGTCTTATCCGAAAGATAACGTGGAAGCATAGCTGGATTTCCTGTAAACCCGTATACTCAGATGTAGGTGTATGTTGGGAACTGAATAAACCAATCTGCCCATCCATCCATCGCTGCCCTAGCAACTGCCGAGATACGAACGTGCAACTCCCGGTCCAAGTTTCTCACTGTATAAGTTAGAAAAGCCTCGTGAACACGCTTG